>DWFV01001748.1:0-10698 GCA_018246775.1 Parelbella machaon machaon | reverse complement strand
TCCCAAGCATCAAAAATATGTCGCATCAAGGCAACACCAGCATCAACCGTTGAACGACCTTTTGTAAAACCGAATTGCTTATTATGTAATAGGTCGTTCAAATTAAAATGTAACATTAATTGGTTAAGCATGAGTTTCTCAAAAAAAGAGAGTCACCGGGTTCGATTCCCGAATTACGTACATTGATTTATACATTAGTAGCGATCGCAGTCACTCGGATAACGAGTGCTACAAAGTTAAGGGCATGGCCACATTTTGCTACATCTCATTTATTACCAAGAATATAAGTCCAGCGCCAAACTTTCCCAATAGTATTACAAAGGTAACTCCTTCAACCACAAGTCGCGAAGCAAAATCTGATATCAGCATCTAACTTTATTAACGTGGCTGTGTCAAAAGGCTGTACAGGAAAGATAGTATGACAAGAAAAAGTGAGAAAATAACAGTCCTCATAGTCACCACTCACAGGAAGGAGATCCTCGAAGGATATCAGGAGTGTGTAAGTGCACTTCCGGCCGCGGCGAAGCACCGCCGGATGTGTCAATTCAGG
Source organism: Parelbella machaon machaon (assembly GCA_018246775.1). NCBI lineage: Eukaryota > Metazoa > Arthropoda > Insecta > Lepidoptera > Hesperiidae > Parelbella > Parelbella machaon. Next base: position 10,148 of record DWFV01001748.1, on the reverse strand, counting down.
CGGCGCCATCTTGAAACTGGTCTCGAAACGTCACGAGTGTGTGGATTTGGGAAGTCTTTTGGTCGATAAGGCTTGACCTATATACATAGTGTTAAAGCTGTTCATGTACTATGCGTTTTTATATTATATCAAAAAGTATTTTGTTTGTTTTTTTGTTTGTTGGTAGATATAGCAATAAAAGTATAACAAAGTTATTTTATATTAATAAAAAATAGAATAGTATCATGTACGAAGACGTAGAATGGCTTAGTGCTTTAGGTTTCGATCTACTCGCGCGGTTCCAGTTTCGCATCCTCACAAGTATTTTTAACCACAAGTGTATGCGTGTTTGTCGTTGACGCAGGTACTAAGCAATTTCAATTCAGATTTAGCGAGGGGTGTGTGTTCGATTCTGAATGTGGACAAGTATTTGTGTGATTAGAATGAGTGTTTGTTTTGTATTGGGATGTAAAAATATCTATAGCAGTAATTATCTATATATTATACATAAAATATAAGTGACTGTTTGTAATATAAAAATTATACCTTTTGAATGAGTGCATGTGAAGGGATATATGGTACAGATAACAAGCAATTTTTAAATTACTTTTTTTGTGTCTTTCTATCTGTTTGTATGTATATTAATAAATATATAAACAGTTTAGTTTATCAGTTGTCTGGTTACCATACCATAGATTCTACCTAAGTCCCAACTAGATGACTGTGTATGAGTTGCTTTAAGATTTACAAAAAAACAAATGAATTTTAATTCTACGCTATATTATTTACCTTATTTATATGAAGTCTTCAAGAATATTTTTGTACGTTGCAGGACAGAGGAAGTATGAAAAACCATTAAAACTTTACACAGTGTAACACACCTACGTTTTGGTTTTTAAATCTGTTTTCACGAATGCGACGTGTGAAAAAAGTGGAGCTTGCGAACCATTAATATCACTTCACTATGTAAACACTGTCTGGTGCACGTTTGTGGCCCTGTAGCAACTGTTAAAACTCTTTTGAGAGAGGTTCCACTAACTTCGAGCGCTCTTTTGATAGTGAAATTTTAGGGTTCTGATTTTCGGTTTCCAATAAGATCATGTTTAACGTGATACTGTATGATTCTTTGTTGCAGAAGGAATATTTTCCGTGGGACGAAGACGTAACTGGTGAAACTTGGGGGTGTACTGCACTCCTCTGTCTACTCCTTCGGGGAAAAGTACATTTAATTTCTTCCGTATACGTTTTCTATTAGTAATTTTCATGCTAATCACAATGTTGCATCTATCTTTATTGCTTAATAAAATAATAAAAATGAGAAAGTCATTAAATTGATTGCATTATCCGTATATAATATGCATATCTTATACTTGTAATTTGATAAGGTAACGCCACTTTAGATTTAATTATCAGATTAGATAAACATTAATATTGAATAGATAGTGATGTCTAATGACGTCATACAATCCTTCAAATGTAATGGATTATGAAATATGGACGAAGTGATACAAAACACAAAATAATAGAAAAATTACGTCGTTTTCGACGCTACGTGTGCGGGTAGCTTTATCCTGAAGTCCTCTTCATTATACTGTCCATTGTTGTATCGAGTTATAAAGAGGAGTTTTTCTTCGAAACAAAGATTTCCTTTTCAGTATAATTAGAAAGCCGTTACGAAATAAAGAAACAAATACAATTTCTATTTTTAAGCTTCGTTAATATAAAGTAATTTTAATGTTTTGAAAATTTTAGTGATTTTTTCTTTTATTATTATAATGAAAGAAATGATTGAAAATGTCGAAATTCATTAAATTTAATGTACGAAAGTTACTGAGGTTCTTGTAATATGACGGAGGTTATCCGTCTATATTTTTTGATACTGTTTGACAAGAAATAATTATGTCTCACACTGACAGCTAGAACATAAACAATGAATGTTTTATATTTAATTTAATATATTACATGTGTTACATTTGAATTTAACTTTTTTCACTTCCTTTAAAACTATGCCAGTTTTTACTATATCAAACTTCGTAATATCTAAATTATTTTTCTCCATGTCTATAAATTACCTTAAAGTATTAAAGATCGATCGAATTGGCGTGTTATTGGAGAGGCGTATGTCCAGCTGTGGACGGGAGTAGCCTGATGCTGACGATGATAATTAAACATGTTTCACAACAGATGAAATAAGACAATACTGCATTTCCTTTTTCAAACTAGTGAACTTAAACTTCTTTAGGCGCCAAAACGTAGGTACATTAAGTTTGTACTAGATAGAACAGATACAATGCTGCGCCATCTGGCGGGTATGTTTTTAAAATTGCAATTCGCTCGGCTGAAAATCGCCCTGCGACAGGCGGGTCGCGTATCGTGTATTTATTTATACATTTAAAATTGAAGTAACCATTTGTAATATTGAAGTAATAGCTATTTAATGAGTGTATGTTGAAGTATATATGGCAGATACATATAACGAAAATGCAATTTTCATAAGTTTTGTCTGTCGGTTTGTTCCGGGTAATCTCCGAAACGGCAGAGTCGATGTCGACGGGACTTTTACTGGCAGCTAGCTGATGTAATGAGGGACTTGGACTGTTCCTATTTTAGAAAGTTTTAGGGTACCGTAGAAAAAAATTAAACCCCATAAAATGAAATAAAATCATGAGAACAAAGTCACGGGCACAGGTAGTAAATTATAAATGTATATTTTTACGAATGTAGTGTCAACTAATCGCATCTTTAGAAACTATACTGATAGGACTTTCAGCAGATCAGGTGAGTGAGGTTAGGCTGAAGGTTTTGGTACATATAAGACTGCTGCTGTGCTGTTGAACTGCAAGTTAATCAGCAAAATCAACGATAATTTCTTCATTTCCTCGGTCTTTCCTTCAAAGGACAATGTTCCTAAGATTTATGAATCAGTGTGTTTTTATTAAAAACACAACAGATGGATTTGATTATGACTACACATACCTACACTGTTTCGATATCTTTAAAAAAGTTTCTAACTGCCAAGTCTTTCTACAGTCATACTCCCTTGAACGAAACACCTGTTTGCGCTGACGATCATTTACAATCCCGCATTGGATGGTATCCGGATGGCCTTCAGCATCTGTCATATGTGAAATTCCGAGATATCTCTCACCTTACAGCCGTGACGTGAATAACAATAGAATCGTATATGTGAAACGTTTATCATAGCCTCTTTACCTGATGTTATGCAGTATACCTGCTTTCTCCTCATATTCTGGATATGCCTTTGACAATAGGCTCAACCCAATTTCCGTAGTCCATGGGACGTTTAACATAACATAAAGTGCCTGGCATTGGTTGGATGTGAAGATCGCAAAGGCTAGAGATCTAGCTCAGTGGTGTGCTAGGAGGTCTTGGCGTTAAAGAATTCTATGTTTCTTTCTTTCTATTTATATTTATCTAAATTTATAAATTGTCAAGTAACTGGTGAAACATGGGAGTAAACTAAAGTCTTCTGCCTAGCCCTTCGGTAAGTACAGGCGTGATGTTACCTTTTTTTTTAATTTATGAATCGTGTGATGCCTAGCAAAAACATGAATGTCAGTTTGAATTTTTGTTATCCGGCCTCATATTTAATATCTAAGGACCTCCATATTTAATCAATAAAATTAAATTATCAATCACTGATTTTAGATGAAGTCGATTCAACAACTGAGATGAGCTCATCAACAAAAATAACATTCGTCACTGTAATAATCTCGACTAACGTTTCGATAAATACAACATTAAAAGACAATTTAAAAGTAATTTAGTATGCGGTTATATTTATCAAACTCAATGTGAGTATAGATATCTTAATTGATCAAAATTGTCATCATTGATTTCTAATTACTGATCGAACAAAAGCGCTGGTGTCATCAAAAATTTATCAGTTAGTTGACGGCGTTTGAGTTAAGAATTCTGTTTACATTATTTTAACTAAAAATATCACAATGAAGCTGTTACTACCTGCATTATTGGTAGCAGTGATGGCGTTAGCAGAATGTAGTCATACCTTCTTAGGGACGAACGTGCAGCGCCCTCTAATGCATCACTACAACGCTAAGTACAGTTCTAAAGTAGCACAGAAGAGGGTAGAAACGTACAATTATAGGCCCACTGGATTATATCGTGGATCGACTATACAGGTAATTTTCATTATCTTTATGATTACTACCTTCGTCGTCATCATAGTCCTCATCGTTCTCATCGAAAGTATCGTTTCATTATTGTCTCATAATCAGACAATTTAAGGCCATAATCTCCCACGCTGGCGAGCTAGTAGCCGACAAATACACGTCTCAGAGAACAATTCAGAAAATTACATAATGTGTAGTTTTTATCACGAAATTGTCTAATTGTCTATTGTTACCCTTGCAAACCTATTTAACTTTTATTGTTATAATACATTTTTATCAACTGTAATAAACATTATTGAACATGTCTAGAAAATCAGTTCAGCTGTGAAGCTACTTCTATAAATTAATATTATCTTCAGTGACACTTATAAAGTAACTATAACTTAAATAATGCCGACTCCAACTTGATTATTGTTAGGAAAGCTTGCAAAGGCATTAAATTTCCATAATTTTAAAACTATCTAAGGTTATTTTTTACAATTAAAAGAGGTGCTTAAAACGGGAATGCCCTACAGGATGATATGTATGAAACCACCATCGTGTCCGCGACATCAGAGCTATTATTATCATTCTATCAGCGGACTGGATGCCATTAACATCTCTTGTCACTTAGGGATACTTTTTCAATTTTTTCCCAGGGTATACTAGCATACGATCTAACGAATACGAGTGCATCTGTCAACGTGACATCTGGCGGTTTGGGACACAACTTCGTAGGGCTGCGTATGAAGAGTGACCGCGGTCAGCCTCTCCACTATGACATCTATATCTACGCTTAGTTTCTTTTCACAATACAATGAGATTAAATACTGTTCAATGGCAAGTATTGTTTTCATCATTATCATTATCATCGTCATCGTCATTATAAACCTATTTCAATCCACTGCTATACATAGGCACCTCCCAATTATTATATTCATAAGTCTCTAATATTTGATATTTGAAACAAAGAATGTCATAAATATTGAAATACTGAAGCATGAAATACAGCAAGAAGAGCCGAATCCATAACGAACTTGTCAGACAATACTATGAGTGACCCGAGTGGATGTCAAGGTAACGGAGCTTACTGTTCAAGTTGCGACAAGTAGTACTAGAATGATCCATTGGTTCAATGGTTAGTAACCCTGTTAAGCTCGACGTTGCGGGTTCGGTCCTACTCGGTATATAAATTTAGGTAATAAGCGCAGGTATTCGTTGGAGTTCGATGTAAAAGTAATGTCCGTAAATATATATTCATATTTATTATTCAAATCGATAACAAAACACAGTTCTGCTCAGTTTAAGATCAAATGGGCAACCGTGGAGATCTCTCAAGATATTACAGTTATTTATTTACACCCAATTGTTGCAGGGCTTCTTATAGAAATATTTTGAAGCTACATGCTCTTCTCCTTAATCATAATATACAACTTCACCGTTACCTGTTACACCTGCTTTCTCGTACAACCTTCAGTCCTATTAGAATTCGATCCGAGTCCTATTTTCAGTGAAGTTATCAACTGTTAAAATTTTACGCTCACTCGCTTATAAGTTTGAAAGATTGTTAAAAGTTACTCCAATTTGTAAAGGGCATAAATATCTATTAAATGTTATTTCATTGTATCCAACTCGCAAATTTTCAAGAAATTTATATTTTCTCTCATCAACAAATAAATTTTATCTCACACGCTTGTAGCTACACTATTAATGTAGTGAAAACGAACATTTTAAAATCGAAATTCGAATCTGCTACAGCTGAATAAAACCGTAACAAGCAGACCGGCAAAAATAAAAGTACATACTCGCATGTCTCTATTTAGCACACACAGAAAATATTATAAGATAATACAATAGCTCTAAGCTTGCGTAGGGATGCGATTATTAAAAAAAAACGATAAAATAAAAAAAATTGCTCCATGCAGCGTACATACAACGACCGTTTTTTAACGTATCGATAACGGCAAAAAATTTAACAGCGCACAGGTTTTGGTTGAAATCTCGGTCCGGATTGCCAATAAACAAAGACTGTTGTAAAAAAGTAACACATTCGGATAGTATGTATGACAAGCCGACAGGCTGAATGCTGGGGACGATTCCGAAATGTATCTGCTATTTTGTTTACGGGTGACATTTCCGCATCTCTATTTAAAGTAGTGTCATTGTTAAATGTCAGTGTCACGTGAAATAAAATTCTGTCTGTAGAACAGTAATTGTAGTTGAAATAATTCAAATTCAATTAGTTTCATATTTGTATTTTGACATTGACAGTTCCTAATCTGGCAGCTTGGTTTTAATATAAACTGCGACGTAATATCCCAATTTGATTATTATAATATTCCTTTAATATTTATGCAATACACAAATTAGGATAGTTTTTAATTATTCCTACACGTGTCGTGTTCTTAATTGTTAATTAATTTTAATTATAAGTTTCCTTCACTAGTTTTAAATTACTACACAATACTTTTAAAAATAGGTGTAACTTCTCGAAATAAGGAAAGAAATAGCTTCAAGAAATAATTAAGAACTGTAAAAATGCAATCAAATGAACTACATTCACTTTAATTTAATCGCTAACATTCGGAAATTCATTCATTTTAATTAAATACTTGGGTATTTAATAGTTTCAGCTGCTTATTAGTAATTGATTTTAAATAATTTCAAATATTCAGTTTATCACGCTTTCTTTCTCTTTCACTTTCTCGTAAGGGGAAATTATTTGTTCTTGCTATGATTATGATGAAGATTAAATATCAATCACTTTAGCGGTGAAGAACACATCGTCTATAAATATAAACCCTCGAAAGTTCTTCATAATGTTCTGTGGCGTATGAAGTCTGGCGACTAGAATATGGCCAGTGTGGCAGATTTTGACCACTTCTTCTTCTTCTGATTACGAGAGGCGTCCCGTATCCAATAATGACACGATAAAAGAGGGTTGGTTGATTGTGATTATTAATATTATTATTTGCATTCTGCACCGAACATTAGATAATTAAATTTACAAGAAACGCAGTCTAAGTATACACTAATCACACAGCGTTGTTGAAAATGGATAATATAAAGATATTTTTCGCGCACCATCGTCTTGTAGCTATGGCAATTAGATTGTGAATAGAATTTAGGTATTTTTACTACAAATAATATGCATGTTTGTGTCTGGTATACAGCAATAGGCTGACCCCCTATTCTTCAGTGGAACGAAGTATTTAAGGTGGAACGTGGGAGTATATTATGCTCCTCTGCTTACGCCTTGAGAATTACAGATGTAAAAATAAAAAAAAACATATATTTATATGTTATTATTTCAAACGACTTAGTATTTTTTAATATTATATCCCGTGTCTGGCAATAGGCTTATTACTATCCCATGGGATTTATAGCATAATCGTGAAGAATCGTGGGATATAAAACACTCATCTGGCTCCCTCCCCCTCCCCCAACAGATTTATACTACGCAGTTTAAAAGCTAAACACAAAATTAAATTGTGATATACACACACATAAGAAATAAGAAACAAATCTCAAACAGAAAGTTAAAACCCGAATGTTCTAGACCGAAAGGAAGATCGACTTCATAACGCAGTGTTAAGCAGAGCAGACTTTCGAAATCTCGAGTTAACTCCGGGACAATGTATTCAAACGCGGCAGGTATCGCTAAGTTATACAAACGAAGTTGGCAACTTAAATTGACTGTGCCGACACTAGCGGCGTAGGTCGCTCGCAATCTGTTCGGGGCCAGAATACTGATGGTGTACTATTGATGATATTAAATGGATGATATAATGTTGATGATATAGTATAGCTAATATTGATGATAATAAATTGATGATATTAATGTTTATGATTTAATATTGATATTATAATATTGACGATAATTTTTTTTTTTATGATATAATAATTGGAATTTATATTGCCGAAGAATATCTAAATAGTTTACTGGTGGTGATTTATTGGTGAAATTAGTTTATATTTACGCACGTGGGTATTATGTACGTGCTATAATTATACATACATTGTTAATTTGTACATCGCTAGTACATAACATATATGTATATATGTTATTATATGATAATGTCAGCTCGACTGATAGGTAATTTAGCGACATTAAGTTGAAGATTTTTAATCAGTTGCAATATATTTTCAGTTAGATGTGACAGATTTTAAGTGAGCTGTTATAACGGATTGTAGTTTGTTATAACGAATTTTAAATCAGAAATTATAGATTTTAAGTTATACAGTATATGTATAACTTAAAATCTATAATTTCTGACTTAACAGTAATAATTATTTAATCTGATTTAACATAAACGCCGAACAAGGAAATTTATAATTTTTAATACAGTAATCACGCACTTTTATTGTCTGATTTAAAGAACAATCGACTCACTCTAAGCGCTAAAACCCATGAAATATCAACTACCTTTGTTTATGTAAGCATTTGCAGTAATCATATTAACGTTGATATAGAATTGTTAATTAATACAAATAGAACGAATGAGAGATAAATAAACAGAAAACAGTTGGATTAAAACTATTAAGGAATAAAACTATAGGATATACAAAAATCCAACTTTAAATGCAAAAGAAAAATATTATTTTAGGAAATTAATTGGCTTTAAAAAAGTAATTAGCTTAAAAAAGTTAAACACATTTGAGTATTCCCGATTAGCGGACGTTTGAAACAATGAGGGATCAATGTTGAAGTCTGATAGTTGGCGAGTTTGCGGTCCGCCTAATACCTATCAATGTTGAGCCAAACTTAGATGTTGTGCGGAAGAGCAGTTTCCACGTTGCCTCAACAATTTCCTGTAGTTTGTGTTCGATCTGTTGTTGGAAACACGTGTTACGGTTTATTATTAGCTTCTGCTGACGGTTGTTGGCTTAAAGTTGTTATATTAAAAAATATTAATGTGTCATATAAGTCATGCCATGTGATAGGCAGAGAGCTATGAGTGCCAAATGTCTATTCTTACAGGTTTGACGTGTTTCGTTTATTTTCATTGCTCTCATGATGTAATATGCCGGTTTCGGATACTTCTAACTTTTCTATCAGCCATTATCACCTATTCGGTCCGGATATATGAGTCATGCCTCTATCAATAACAATTGAGAATATTTAAACCGTCTTATAATGTATGACAAATGGATCTAGAAAAAGTTTCTGAGCTACAGTACGTGTGAGTTGGATAATAAAGGTGGAAGAACCTTCCATATTAAATAGAATAGACGGTAATATCTATACTGTTCTGGCACGCAGTCTACCAGCCTTTTCTCCTTACAGTATATTTCCTTTAAGGTCAATTTTTCTTTGCTTTCGTAAAACCTTTAAGCTCTTATGGTGCAATACAGTATGGTGCAATACAGCTGCAACTGAATTCAGTCACATTATTTCTTTCGCCAATTCAGCTCTCTTTGTCGGAGCTAACAATTGCTTCGTACCAAAATGGGATCCATTCGCTGGTTATAGCATTTGTTACCACAGGATTTGTCGTTGTTGTAAAATTACCAGTGTCATGGTACACCTACACAGAACGGGAACATTTTACATTGGTATCTACTTACAGCTTTCTTGTGTAATATCAATATCTTCTCCGTGATCCATCCGTTTATTTTCTACAGTTGGACACAGTTTTCTCTTAGAATGAGGAGACGGAGGCTCTCATACTGAGCAGGTTGGACTTCTCAAAAAACTTTTAGCTGAGCAAGTTTCCTAATTTAATTTTCAACGGTATGTTGATATTATTTTATATTCAATAATAATAAAAATATACCTATTTTAAAAATAAGAGTTGCTGACTATGAACAAATTTAATGATACATCTCATGTTCTTATTGTTATTACTTTATGTTAGTTTCGTTGCGATGCACTTGTATTTCGCGTTTTGGCGTCGAAGAACATTCATAGCGCTGTATCGTGCGCGATCATTTGCTGGTGTTGCCAAAGCCGAACAAGGAAATTAAGTTAAAAACCCCACAAGGAATTTGGCGCGTGTTTTGTTTGATAGCGATCGCAGGCGCTCTCCAAATGGA
>DWFV01001747.1:0-10702 GCA_018246775.1 Parelbella machaon machaon | reverse complement strand
ATTAATTGGCTCTTAAAATATAAACTATGAGTCTTAGGCCGATGTATAACGTTTTAAATCAAGAAGGGTCGTATTTCAACGCTAATGAACAGATATAGAAAAGGGTATAAATCTGTTGAAAAAAAATTCAACGGAATCTGTGTAGGTAAGAACAAATTAATTTGAAATTCGATTAATTTGCATTTTTCTTTAAATAACAAAAAAAAATACAATAAAAATTTAACAAAAAGAGCAAAATGTATTGTAAAATATAAACGCTAATTTTAAAACATGTCCATTTTTTATTTTTGATCTTCAGTCGTCCGAATAAAGTTTAAAACAATATGTAATTACTTTAAAAACAATAAGAAACACGTTGACAAAAATCCTAAAGATTGCATCATTTTGATTACTCACTCGCGTAAGGCACAAAGAGTGCATTCATGCCAATGTATTACTGGGTCAGTGAGATATAAAATACACATATGGAAAAAGTACACATATGGTAAGGTCGCTAAGATTTCGAGTTACACCCCATTCTTTCTTCCTTAAACAATAATAACTGAACATCTTACACACAGTCTGTCAGCATGATTAAGCTTCTATTTAAACAAGAAACTTCAACTGTTTGTCTTTACGCGACTGATTTTAGATAACATTTCGACGAACGACGTAAACGTAGGACGCATTAAAACACACACACAATGAAATAAAACATAGCCGTTGTCACAAAACATCATGTAATAAACACTTTTAAAAAATTCACATCGTTTATAAAAACAAGTATGTTTTACAACTACGCGTAAATCTCTATGAGGAATCTGTAGCCAGAACCTCGTTCGCTCTTCAGTTTAATGTTGACGAAGTTGAATCCAATGCCGCCCCTAGTGATCGAGGGTTCGGCCAATCCATTATCCAAGTCGATGATTCTGATCCCCTTTATCTTCTGATCTCCTGTCGGGTATTCGAAGTATACCTCCTGCTCTCTCTTGATGAGGAATATCCCTGATGTCTCCACTGTTTTCTCGTATACTTTCCGGACCATACCCGTCTGGTCGAATACTTGTCCGACCGACACAGTTCTCGAATACACTGTTGTAAGCGCACACAACAATAATAAAGATTTAAACAACATTTTTGTTCTTGTTCCAGTGAGTGCAAGACTGTGAATGAGTAATAAATACGTGGAACGAGATGTAGTGCTGAGGTCAACTGACTCGCTAGTAATGTAGTTTACCGGTAGGCTTAAGGACGGCTTACATAGAATTAATTTATACGAGTACATACTATATTTAATTCCTATTAATTTTGACTTTGAATTTATTTTTTTGTAAACACTTTTATAATCCTGCCAGTCTCTTTAAAGATTTATTTCAAGGCCGATCTACAAGTCCAGTACTAGTTATACCTACCGCAAAATAACATTCACTTTTTAAATAATCATTGGGGTGCTAGTTGTTTCCGCGACTTTATTCGAGATGTAGTCGATATTGCAATATATTTAAATAAATCGATTTTTAACGTATAGCGCAAATTGAGATTCCACGGGTGTACTTTACAAACCGATTTTTTATAAACGTTCATCACCCATATTACCGCCTTAGGGGTAAAATCACCAGCCTATCAAAATGATTTTTTGTCAATTAAAGACCTATAGACAAAAATTTCAAATTTATAACATATCAACCAACAAAATTTCGTACAATCTCTCAACCCCACTTTTATTCCCTTAGGGGTGGAATTTACCAACTTCCTTTCTCATTGGTTAGTTACGTCTTCTAAACATAGCAGTTTTGGCTATGCATTGATCGATCAACCAGCCAGCTTATTTTTTATATTAGTTTAAAAAAAAAAAAAAATTTTGTTTTCCAAAATAAGACAAGAACTTTATTTGAACTGGATAAGATTGCATGCAATTAGTACCTACCTATATTGTGTTAATTATATGTTCACTTAATCCGCTTATTACTCAATTAATTTGAATATTTCATAAGGTAATCTTATACCGACTGGCAACTTACACGTATTATAAATTTTCTACACATCGCATAGCAATTTTTTAAACGTTTTCATAATAGGTGTTAGTATTAATGTAACATGTTGTTATAAATAGCCTTTTAGAGATGACACCACATTTTTATTAATATGGAATCGTTATACATATTAACACCCGAATATATCTCTTTTTAAAAATTCCGCGGAATCATACGAATAACACTTGGTATAGATAAAGTTATATTTAAAGGTTATATAGAGACCGAGTGCAGTAAAATCAACTCTTGCACAATACTTTTAGTAAAAACTTCAAATGGAATAAAACATTTACTGTTTACGGTCCTGTCAAGGTTAGGCAAATTATAATCTGTGGCGAGCAGTGACAGAGTATTCGTCCATTACTGGACTAATCTAATATTAAGGCATTGAAACATTCTTCACATCAAGCTGTTTAACATTAGCTGTCGCCACTCCTTACCTTATTAATGAGTATGGTATTTTATACTTTAAATGAGTATACTGATTTAATTGTACCTATTCCTATTCCTTCGGGTATTACACGCATGGTATTACGTTTTGCGTTAATTATTAAATTGTAATTCAATAAATGTTTTTATTCCTACGATACGTTTAAAATGAACGAAACAAACTAATGTAACGTACTCATATATTATTGCTGGAATAAGACATCACGGAAGGCATGTAACAATGTATATAAAAAAGACGCAAATAAATGAATGAACAAGGGTTTTTCCTACTGTAATGTTATGACCTAACAGATTTAGAACGAATGTTTAAATTATTTGTTAACGACGGTGGTATCGGAGGACGGAACAACTAAATATTTGTGAATGAATAATTGATATTGCCAATACGACATGAATTACCTAAGCGTGGAGACCTTATATCATTATGGTATTAGTACCAACATTTAAAATAATCAATACACAATTTCAAACAACGAATTTATTATAATTGTATACATACACAAGAAACCACAGATAATTGTCACTACTCTCGTTTAAAATGCAAAAACTTCCACCAGGAAACTATAGCCATGGTTTCTCTTGCTTTCAAGTTTGATACTGACAGACTTTTGGCCGATTCCACCACCGACAATGTAGCTCATTCCATCGCCTTTGATGTCTTGAACTTTAACGGCCCTGATCAATTGATTGTTCATCGCATTGACTTCTATCACTTCGTCTCTCGTCATGAATGGTAACCAACTCTTTTCATGCTTTTTGTGGTAGATTAGTTCGGAGCCAAACGGGTTGCCAACGTTTAAATTACCTTTCCCATCAGCTTATGTTGCCAGGTAGAAAATAAATGCACTAAGTAGTAGAATTTTCGACTTCATTTTTTGGTTGTTGTGTAGTAAATGACATCGTCAGTGTTTCTGTTTATTTATATATATGTAGACATCATTATGTCGGTCATTACCGACAATTTGGGTCTTAGAGATAAAGGTTTCACAAGTTGCTGTTTAATTTATTTTTAATTAGAATGTATAAAATATCAATTAAAAATTAATTAGTCACTACTTCATGTCACACAATTTTAAGAGATTGCCACCGAATAAGTAATGTTATATTTTAAAGTAGTTTTTTTTTATTAAAATTTGTTATAAATCTGGTTAAACATTATTGAGCAGTGCAAAGAATGACAATCCTTACAAAAAAATTGTTTAAATGTACAGGCAGCTTTAACTAACTTGATATTTCTTTTTACAACTTAAACCGTGTATTCGTTACACGTAAAAGATTACGATTATAAAACAGCCATGTAAACCAACTCTTAAAGGCTTAATAAACATTCATTGTATCAACGATATCAACATAGCCGGCCAAAGGTCATTTATTTCTGTACATTTGCTCAAATTATCACTCAATGTGAACTCTATGCTTTTGTGATAAGAGCTATAATTTACGAGATTTTTTTATATAATTAACTAATGTAGCGATTTCTTCAAATTCTACCAAAATGTTTCACACTGATCAGCACATTTAGTGTCCTTTCAAATGGACGGCTCGAAGGCCAGAACATATTTAAATCGGCACATTCAGGTCGTATTTAAAATATAACGTCAGTACATTTGAAAAAAATATTTTCACATTTGAATTCTTTTATGATGACATCTTCGAGCGCTATGACAAAATAATGAAATGTGAGAATAGACTGACTGAAATGGAGCTAAAGTTCAATTTTATGAACCTTAGTCTTTATTTAAAGAATCTGTTTCATGGACCTTAATTTTTTATTTAAAGGACCTTAATGCCTCGAAAATTGTATGTAGACCATTGTACCTTATGGTAGACAAAGTATTGACTAAGGTTTTGATCAAATTCGATAAGGTGTGTATTTTTTTTATTTCTATTTCTGTTACATCAACAAAACCTTTTTTACAACAGCCGCTATTGTTCCATAGCGCACATACTCGTAGGTATGTATGTATATACCTCTCTCAAAATTATTTATTATTTTTATTAAAATTTGTGTTAAAATCTAATTATTTTGCGCAAAAATTAAAACTCAACTGGCACTCATATTAATTCACCAGAAATACTAGTATTCCTTATTTGGTCGGAGAGGGGAAAGTATAAAAAAGACAAATAAAAAATAAAACAATATAATATGCCACTATTATTATTCAATGTAGTCGATTAATATAAATTAAGTTCAAATCCTCTTATATGTTTATACTTACTTGACTGTTGTATTCCTTTGTCATCTTCGCAAGGAGTCTTTTTCATTCATGGGTATTCTACTCTATTTCGATCAACTATATTATTATGTTGTTTATCGCCTTATTTCTTATCTTCTGTTTGATCCTTAGGTTCATCTTCTTCGTCTTCTACTGCAGATTCAGATTCGGGTTTCTTTGCGGGCTCTTCTTTGGGCTCTTCTACAGGCCCCCATGCCAGATTTTCTGTGGGTTCTTCTGCAGGCTCTCCTGCGGGCTCTTCTGCGGGTTCTTCTGTAGTTGATTCTGCGGGCTCTTCTGCTGGTTCTTCTACTTTATTACCAGTACCCTCGTCATCATAAACATAAACATCTATAACAAAATTGTAGCCACTGCCTCGTTTGCTTTCAAGCTTAATAGTCACGAAGTCATGATCTACACCGCCACCCAAGATCCAACTGCTGCTATCACCTCTCATGTCTTGGATATCAATTCCCTTTATCTTTAAGCCGTCAGTCAACCGTACGTCGAAAGTCTCTGTTCTTTTTATGAAAAATATTCCCATAGCGTCAAAATTGCCATGATATATAGGCTTCGAGTCCTCTGTGAAATCTCCCACTTTCATACTCCCGTCGCCTTTTATTAATGTCGCCAGATTGAAGACGAAAATACACAATATGATTTTAGATGCCATAATTTCTTATTTCTGCTTGGACACATGTTGTTCTATATTTATATACGCTATGGTAATGGCAAATTAATTGTTAAAATGCTTCCAATAGATAAGTTGATTGTTTTGTTCGTTGTCCTAATAAAAAATGTAAGTTTTATTGTTTGACAAAGAGGCTATTAAAATGATTTTGACCTCAATAACTCCACGTCTTTTTGTCTCTAAATATCCAATTCTGTTGTCAATTTATTATTTAAGTGTTAATCTAACAAAACAGTATTAAAAATTTATGGATTAGTTAAAAAACATGCCCGTTTTCGCTAAACCGCTATAATAAATTGCACCATTGCGTCTTACACAAATGCAAATTTAACGGCAGAGTATAGATACCTTAATTTACTAATCGTAATCGTGATTAAATAATTTAAGTTTTTTAATAAGGTGTAGATATAGTCTAAAAGTATATTAAACTTAATCTCAAAATCTGAAATAAGTTCATCTTTTACAATAAGGCAATGTGAATAAAATTTATGTTCTGTTTCGATGCAGTAAAAATAACAAAAAGCGGTTGTCAAATTCATTAAATTGACTACAGTATCTCCAGTATTAGGTACCTATATTAATTTAACCACGCCCACTCCTATATTTTTACTCGCACGCGTCTCATATCATTTAATCGAAAATACCAACGTAATATCAACAAACATCTTATCGTACATTTAACATTATCACAGATATCTCTGATAAATTCATTTTCATAAAACGTGTTGCGTTATAAACTGTCATTTTTTTGTACATCTGCCAAACCTAATTAATAATAAATCTTAACTAACATTGACACATTAAAAAGTGCCGGTGTGATTATAGAAACAAAATGGCGGCAAATTTCCATAAAGTGACGTCAATTTTTATTGTCATGGTATTAGTGTTCACGAAAACATATGCTGTGAATTTTCACTACGGTGAACGTGTTGAGAATGATAGACTAATTCATAACAGTGTCCACGTGAAGATGCCTATTTCCTACGTGAGGTCTGAGGATATCGCATTTCCGAAATATTACGAAGAGAGTGACAATGTTATTAGCGCGATATACGTGAACGACAACTGGGAGAACGGCGCGACGGCTGAGATAGATTACGGCGGAGTCGGTACCACATTCGCGAATGTGCACTTACGGAGTGCGCCATGGAGTGGTTATAACGTCACTGTTCATATTTACGGCCTAAAAGTTTTTAGCTGATTTTATATTATATATAATTGATTTTGTGTTTTATTTTTATAAGACTTCTCCCAAAATATAGAATGTAAGCGATTCGTTTAGATTGGAAGAGTTAAGATAAAAGTATGTGAAAGACAATAGCAAAATATTAATCATTTAATAATCCTTTAATTAGTTTCCCTAAGCTGCCAGGTTGCAAATATAATATATATGTTAGGTTATACTATGGTTTTTAGTATTTCCGTGTATATCTCATAGTGAATACAATACAAACGCTTAAAAATTATCTCTTTATTCTTTTGTATAAAAAAAAACTTGTACCGGCTTAAATGCATAGAATATCATATTGCTTGTTAAAAGTAAACAAACATTATTTTCCATTTCTATGATTGGAGTTCTATAATCCTTCATCCGAAGTGTGGATAATACAATTCAGTTAGGTATGTACACAATGAAATAATCAATATATTGTAACATTATAATATAGGAATATCCTACGTCATATTTCACAAAAGTCGACGACATTTTTTTATTCATCACTCACGCTCCGAGCGCCTTGTGTTTTAAAATCGCAGAATCGCATGATTTTTGATTGCATTCTACTAAAGAAAATGTTTGTTATAATATATTCGAAAACGAAAATTTAGTCTCTGATAAGAAGTAATTATAATTCCTTGTATCTAAGAAAACATTTATTCTTACTTACTCCTCGTCATATATACGATAATATCTACTATTTTACTTTATATGTAGCAGGATATACCTACTTTAAGTTCTTTATCACTTTATGTAGTTTTACTATTTAACGAGGCCAGAATATATTAGAAAAAGTGCAATTTTTACTATTGTCCATTTTGTATAATAATGCACAATTTTTTTTTTATATTTCATTTGAAGTGGTTCGGTTATTTTGGATTAAAAATTTTATACCTAGAAATATCACTTTTTAATAAAGTGTTAATTTCACGTGTAAAGCTAAAAATAACCTACGTAAGTAACTTCAAATTTTGAAAACACCCTTTGTTCATATCAGTTTACTGGGGAAACATATACTCTTTAACAATTTTTGTACTTTAAAAGCCTTTTCTATCCCACTTGCATATTGCCTGAACCCGTATCTATGCGTTCCAGCGACGGAAACATGGAGGCACTTAAGAACGGTATTTTAATCTTTAAGTTATTATCGTTGGACTACTTAATTGACATCGTAAATGCATTATATACATCTTTTTCGCCAGTACTTAGTCTTTTAATAATAAATATGGCGTTTCCGTTATCAGTGGACAGCACCATTACTTGGTTTATATCGTTTCGAACACTATTTTTATAGACTAGGAAAATCAGTAGTCCTAGACTTCTACCTTGCGGTACTCTATACCTACATTACTTCTTTAGGCTCAATAGGAATTTCTCTTTTGTTCGTGCTATATTATTTAGTTTCGATATTCCGTTAATATGTTTTTCACTAATTAAATATGATTTTATGAGGGGCAATACATTATGTCTCAAACTATTTGTCTAGTTTTTACGTAGAAGTCCAACAGTGAAACATAAAATAGGTGTTCGCAATGACTATTTTTTTGGACTTGTTACATTTAGAATGTTTCTGTATTTATTGGATCTGTTTACCTATAGTAAATAGATATCTCAGACTTTACTATAAAAAAGTTCTAAATCTGCTAGTCGTTGTAAGTGGAATAATTTATCTCCCTTGTAGTAGATCACAATGATATATCTATTAATTAGATATTTCTTAATCTCAATAAAAATACGTAGCGCACCATAAATATAAATAAATCAAGTAGGGCACAGGGAAATAAAATAGACACACGATAAAAAACGATATATTACTACTCAAAACTGACTAACTTGGGAGATACGGTGCGGACTACTTGAATTTGTACCACGAGTATGGAACTTATAAAGCTGTTAATGAGCAGTTGCCAAAAGTCATAACAGATTAAAACAAAAATCTGGTACCTACTAAATAAAACATTAGCGCTTAAGCCGTTCAGCTGTCTGTGAGTTCGGATGTGGTATAATAGATGTCGATGATAGATTTGATGATGATAATGATCGTAGATTTAGCATAATAGATTAGGCATAGGAACATCAAACGAAATGTGTAAAAAGAATTAAGGAGAAACTCTTAATTCATGTGAAGTGTGTCAATCAGTGTGACAAGCCGAAGACAGGGCGCGATGGTGCTCATTGGGGGAGGCCTATGTCCAGCAGTGGACTGAGATGGGCTGATGATGATGATGATGTGTCAATCAGTGCTTGACCAGTGCGGCAACAATGGCCTTTCTTTTTCTAGGCAACCCGTGCCCAAAAGAGAAACCGATAAAAGGGTTAATAAAATTGATGATGATGAAGTATAATAAATGTTACCTTACGAACGTCATGATTTCAAGAACCTGTAAAATTAATTTCTAGAATAGTAAGCAGAGAGAAATGAATGCCAAATATCTCTATCGCTACAAGCCTGACGTGCTTCGTCGATATACTTCACTCTCTTAGCCTAATTACTAAAAAGTTTAACCATGTTCAACACAAAAGGGGGTTAAACAACTCTATATAGTTCCACGCTCCATTCACTAGTTGAGGCGCGAGTATAATGGGCCATTAAAATAGTGTAAAGTGGGCCTAATGAGGGATCGGTTCAAAGGGGTGTGGGATGGTTTTTATATGGACCGGTTTAGTTTTTTTCTTTCTTTTATTAATTATTCCCGATCTTTGAATTCCCTGTATTATGATTCCCTGGCTATATACCGACGTGAAACTCCTTTGATATACAAATAACACTCGTACTGCACTCGACATAGAGATTATAATTGTGTGTTAGAATACAGTATAGTCCATGATTATTATAATAATCTATAGTTACACTTCAATCTGTGAAGATGGATACATAGTTTTTGAAGTGAGAATTACATCTACATCGGTCAAGCAATATTTGAGATTGAGGATAACAAACATATCAAAAATAAAAAAATATTTTAGGGTTAGAAGTGAGCGTCTCTTGAGATGGAAACTTCAGACTTTAATAATATAAGGTTGATAGATTCAGTATCCTTCCGATTTTGTATAGATTGAGTATATACTATACTTAGTCTCATAATTATTTGAAGCCGGTTCCCTTTCGGGGTAGGCAAAGAACTTTATATTTCGTGTATTGTACCTGAAAAATTTTGATAGTGAAATTTTAACATACCATTAAAAATTAATCTCAACATCGTTAATCTGTTCTGTTTATAAATATTATATTATTTTATCAATTAGGACCACATGTAAATGTATATATTGTGGTAGCATAAAGTTTATTACTGTATCTGAATATTTATTATTGGTGATTTAGTATTGATTTCGATTTCGTCGACAATCGTCGACTATCAGACCGGGCGATAGACGAAACATGTTTTTAATATCAAACGATAGGAAGATAAAGCGCGGTAACGTGCTCAGTGCTAATCTGATTAGCGTCAAAGTATTATTATCTTATAGTGTGTTTAATTACTTTTTTGAATCTACTTATTTTCTTCATAATCAACATTAATCTCGTGTACCGACGTGTTACGTCGTTTTTCATAAAAATGTAATACAGAAATCAACGTTTTACTATGAAACTTTATTTGTTCTTGTTATATTTCTTTCTCGTGTGTGTCTCTATACGGTGTGACTGGGTCGATGGTGGTGATGAGGTGTACGAACTGCGGGACGATTCGAACGGCGGTGAAGTGATCAACGGGACATTGAAGAATGTAGTCAAAAAGTATTTTTGCTCGGCTGGTAATGTGCTAGGTGAGTGACGCTTTAGTTTTATAGCTATGTATGTTTTGTTTATTGACATATACACATGACGTGGGACGTGAATCGAATATAGGTATATTTTAAGACGCATATAATATGTTTAACCTTTATTTGCATATGGTGCCTGATATATACAAAAAATACATATATGTAAATATGTGTGTATAGAGAATATTATTAGTTGGTTTGGTTTTGGCGACATGTATAGGTAATTAGTTAATTACAGAAAGTCATATTTCTAAAATGAGTTCTGTATTTTAGAGGAACAAATTTCAGGCTCTAAAATTCAATTACTTACGATGTTTTGTAGCAACGCCATCTATTATTTAAATTCAAAACTAAG
>DWFV01001746.1:0-10703 GCA_018246775.1 Parelbella machaon machaon | reverse complement strand
TTAGCAAGTGATATTTAAACTTAAAACGCACTTTTGTAAAGAGGTGCGCGCCATGGATTTGAACCCAGTACCCCTGGAGTGAGAGGCTAAATTCTTAACCACTAGGCTGTCACTGCTTTGCAGTACCTTTATTTGTTGTAAAAAGAATGTATATTTAAACATTCAGAACTTTATACACTTGTAAAGCTTTACATGTAAATATGTAAGCAAATGCTTGGGTGACATCATCGCCTTTCTTAAGACAATTGAAATGAAGCGTGATGCAGGCAAAATAAATCATACATTATTTAGCTTTCAGCTATAGAAACATCGTTTAGATATTATATCTACCACCCCATGGGCCTGTCGTTCGAATCCAAGCACGCAAATCCCTCTGATAAACACTGCGTAGGTTTAAATCAGTCGCTGACACAGTAAAGAAAACGACGTAAGCGAACCTAAATGTCTGGAAGTTCTCCAGAATGTTATTTGAAGCTTGTGAGGTCTGCCAACCCACTCTTAGTTAATATGGTTTGGCCTTAACCCTTATCATTGTGAGTGAATCCAACTGTATCAATCTATATAAAACGATGAATGGATAGATGATGGCAAGAAGAGATATTAGAATTTTTGTTACAATATTATGATACAAAAATTCGATCACACAAAAAATATTAACACTACTGAGACTGATCTCGAACAAATTATTCTATTAAAAGTAAATGTACGTAAATGTACTTATATGTTTTCAAATGGTATATAAGCCACAACGAGAAATACTAATGAACTAGATAATTAGCTTAATGACTTAACAAGCACATGCGCGGATCGGTTTATCATGATTGACATTGCGCCATTGAAACTAAATATGCATCATGTACTTGAGAGACTATATGGATTTTATTGTTTACGGAAAAACCTAGAAAATAGTTCTGAGTTACATAATATCAGAAGTTGGTGCTGATATAACGGTTTTTGAAAATAGAGATATAAGGCATTTAGTACTCTCTGCTTACTCCATAAAGGATGTGACGTGATCTTTTTATTACCAATGTTAACAGATAGTTGCTTAAACAGTACCTACGTCTTTTAAGAATCCTCAAAACTCCGCATTAAGTTATGTCTGACTACCCTATATAGGTCGTAGTCCCAATAAATGTCTTCAGGTCTAGAAAGTTAAAGCCGTAAATATCCACAATTGCCAAGTCCATTGCAGATACTTGAAGAACATTTTATTCACAGTTCAACGTATCAACTGCTCTTGACTATTTTGAATAAAAACAAATCGAATTTCGAAAATAATATTTCAGCTTGAAACTTTGAACAGAAAACGGTTCCAACAAATTTATTTAAATAAATTCACGAAGATGTTGCCGAGCTTCGACTTGGACTACCTATCGCAAATCCATCTTCAGTTCGTTAGGTGAATTAATTTGAGCCAAATTACACCTTATGTCGAAGCAATTACGGATTATATGAGTATCCGCGCCGTAATACTGTCGACGCCACGATAAATATGGGGTGATTTGTCGGAACAACATCCCCAAAATATATTGATATAGATTTTGTTATGCGTATTATGTGTTCTTTTTTTATCTTCGTATGTCATGGTTTTAAAATTCGAATAGATTTTTTTCCACACAGTATTTTTTTTAATCGCGATCTAAAATGTCACACAAATTTTGACAGGCGTTTTGAAAATATTTTATATCTCTGTCAAGAGCAAAAATCATTCCCAAAGAACGTGTGAAAAATAATGTCAATATTACTAATTAACATGCCTAAGAGTAAAAAATGTACAACTATAGTAACTTACTATATTTAGTTGGATGAGATAACTTCACGTGACGTTTCTCATAAGTTTCTATGTAGCTATAATATTGTTGCTATCTTATGTGAATTAACATTCCAAGATATTAAAAATACGTCGTTAAAAATAGAACACTCTAGAAAATATCCATTACTGACTATTAACGAGAGATCAGAAGCATCACAAAATATCCATTACTGACGGTTACCGATAGATCTGGAACATTATTGCCAATGTAATATGGCAAGTTAGTTAGATATACGACCGAAATATCGACATTGAACTTCGAGAAGTAGAATGTTCCCAATACAACTAACAATTTCATGTAGCGATAAATGTATATATTTTTAACAAAATTTTGATTGTGTTTAGAAATTCCATTGTTCTAAGATTATTGTATCACATCGGTCTTTCTGTCTGAAAAGCAAATGCAGTCGTTCTTCATTTTATATCTACTACATTCTACTAGCACTTTAACCGGCCTAGTATTGCAGTATTTCTAATGAATTTTTATTATTTTACTGAATTGGTATTTAGCTTTAAATTAAAGCTTACTTTGTTCTTAATCCTGTCATTTTTAACTAACTATTCTAACAATGTATGCTATACTACATACAGCGTATTCAATATTTCTATAGAATGTTCGAGAAACTCCAATCATTAGTTGGACATAATTTATCACATATTTTAAAAAACTTTACACTGATTATTTAGCATTAGGAAAATACGGTTATTCTATACTTTATATTGTAATATATTCATATAAGGGCCTAATAACATTATTTTTCAATAGTATAACGTAGTTCGAAAATACGATTCAATAAATCATATATTGAAGTGAAATACAGATCTGTAAAAATGTCACTTAATTACAGAGATTATTTTATTTATAACTTTATTTATTTATTACCGTAAATTAGTTTACTACTAAAATACTCGCCAAAGATCTTTGGTTGTGCATATATCTTTAATGCCACATCATTTCTGGCCTGGAAATAGTTTCAAGGTCAGGAAATCCGTGAACCACATAGCTATATTACAGCATGTATATGTGATTGTATATTTAGATCGCAATTAAACACACATTTCATTGAAATTAAATAGATATATAGATTCAAAAGGCTCAGTGGATTTTTTTTTTTTAAATCTTCGGCTTTTTAGAGTTTTAAATCTAGTGCAGTATGCTATTGGAAAGGCTTATGTCCAGCAATGGACGGAATAAGCTGTTGGTAATTATAATGATTATAGATTTAACCTTTATACTTTTAATGATTAATTCCGCAGTCTTTGCCAGTTCATTGATTTATGAATGCACTGGAGTGTCTCTAAATATTTAAAACTTCAGCAAATTGCTTTGTCCTTGATAGATTTCACATACAAGTTACTGCGATTACAGATGTATGATTCATAGCTATGAATCATTGATTTATTTACATAAATCATGTTTGTGTGCTAATGGCGGGTATATACAATATTTTTTTCTGTATAATATTAGACACTACAGAGATATTAATAATATTTACTATGAAGAATTTATTTATTTAACACTTAAAGATTCCATTTGTTTACATTTTCAAAACGTTTCCCGTAAGTCATATTGGTAGGTCACTATTTTTAAATGACGTTTCTTAAAAAATAACCCCCACGGTCGTTCCAATTTTAAAATTCTATGTAATTATTAAACTCAAATTTTTCGCGCCCCTTGTCTATTTCATAATCCCAATGCAGTAATATCATTAACTATGTTCTAAATAAAGTATGATTACTTGTATGAAACTTTATAACTATGAAGGTACACGTCTCATTATAGAATCATATATTTAATCTCTTTACCCATTTATTTTATTATTTCCGTACACCGTTCCAACAACTGATATTTTCATATAACAAACCGTATATAGCATCATAAAGTTAGATTTATATTCCAAGGATTCGAACTCCAAATTAGAAAATACGACGTATGCTAAACCAACGGCGTACAGACGCTCAGAGTACACCCAAGTAGCAGTAAATCAGGGAAGGTCAAAATCTTCGGGAACACGGGGAATGGCGTCAGGATTATATTTAGAAACGAAAATCGCTTCCCAGCGTAACACTCAATGATTGTTTACATTGTGAAAACTGCATTTATTTTAGAGAACTGGGAAATCGAACGGCTCTTGCGTTGTTTCGAACAAGATATCAGATATTTCTATTTCTACTTCATAACATCACGCTGGTATTGCCTTGAAGGGATAAACGGAGGAGTACAATACACTTTCATGATTCATCAGTTATGTTCTACATCCTACCATGGAATAGGACGAAGTATATGAAAGGTTTCTTTAATTAACTCTTTCTACCCACATTTTTGTCCCATGCGCGATCAATCATGAACAGTGTATAATATCCTCGGCTAAGAAAAACCTATTCGTTTTTTATAAAATACCATAGATATTGGCTGAAGGAGGAGTCAGAAGTCAGGAATTATACGCATATACAACGTAACGCGACGTCCCTTACGAAGTAACCAGACGTCACAAAGCACCAAATATCTCTATCTTCACAAACCTGATATTTTCCTTTCACATTTATCGCTGACTTGCGCCGCAACTTACGACGGATTTGGCGACACCCCCCCCCCCCCTTTTTCTCTCCTGTAAAAATTTATCTATTCAAAATATAGAGTTTACCCCGACTCGACTCATTTCCCACTTGCCACACTCAAATTATAGATAAATAAAAACAGAGATTCCGGCGGTCAAATAAAAATAAACATCTGACGGATATCCCCGGGGCGCCTAGCATAGTTTTATTGCTCTACATCACAGAGTTTGGTTTTAAAGTATATTTAATGCGACCACACATTTTATAGAGCAAGTCTCATTTCGACTGTATAAGTACAGATTCTCCGGATGTTCGTTTTATTTAAAAGTAAATAGAGCTGAGGCGCCGAATTTCCTTTTTCAATACATGAATATAACTCTTTTAAATATTTCCAGTAACTTCGGGAACGATCGACATAACACTGATAATTAAGGGTATATGAGTGTAGACAGGTTCTTACAAAACGAGACGACAAACAATTGCGAATCTTACTAAGAGCCTTTTAAATTTTAAATATGTTTATTGCTTTGTATTTGTCCTAAATATTCTTTTTATCATTGTCGTAATTATTCACAGCACGTTATTTCAGTTCACGTTAGTTTTTATTTTATGTGCTATCTAACAATGAGAGCTGTCTTGATTTATTTACACTCAAGTTATATCACAAATATACAATGATTGTTTGTTTCCCAAATAAAAATAAAATAGACAATATGATAATTTTTTAAACAATATTATATAAATTCCTATTATTCCTTTCTCTCTTAATCCAACTAAAAATTGCAACTTCTTCAGCAATACATAACTCGTCCGACATATAAATTTAAGTACTCAAAACGTTTATATAGGTACTCTGGCCGTAAAACGAAACGCGATGAATTGAAAAAAAAAAAAAACAAACACTCCCAAAATAAAGCCTAATGCATTTCTGAAAACTACTTTTACAAGTGAATCACTGCACAACTTTTTACCTGATGCGTGGCCAAATAAACAGATCCTCCTGAAAATAGACACTGAAAGTTTATATATTTTTATGCTGAAACGAATTATAACGAACGAACGAAGTCATAACGACTTAAACGAATATTTACCAACCTGTAATTAATTCCCAGATGGTAGGTAGCACGATATTTAGGGTACCTGTAAACAAAATACAAAATGGACATCAGTCTTTAGCATCTTCCATCTGTCTTTAGCACACGAAACTCGCCTTGAAGGCTGACTAATAGCGTGAAACACAACACCGTGTTCCAGCTTTTATTTATTAATATATACATAATATTGTTATTTATTAATAGACATATGATATATCTCAAAACTATGGATTAGGTCTATAGGAAACCGAATGAAAGAAACAAAAAAATAGCCTAACCTTGACACATTTTGAACATTTTAACATTCTCTTGAGATTCTATTTACACTATTAGGAGTAAGTTGAATTCTAGTATCTGATTTAAAGTATCAAAAAATGGTACCAAAGAGATAAGCGCAAAGTGAAATATAAGTCATTCTTGCTCATTTATAAGTACCGGTAATGTTAGCATCTAACCTCATGCTACAGGATAAAGAGAATGGTCACGAGGAAAATATTACATTAAGATATTAATCAGTAAGGGCAGCCCTTGGGCAGCTATCCAATCTCAAATAGGAACGACTTTCGACCTAAGGCCAATTGTATTGAGACATCGCACCCGTGAGGATTGAAAACGCTTCAGTTCTTGACTATTGGTAGAGAGATTAATCACCTTGTCCATAGAGGCAGAGATTGCTCATTCGACTCCCACCCAGAGAAATGTTCAAACGATGTCTGGGTGCAGCATTAAAAGGCATTTGTTATTGTATTTGGAAAATATACTTTTAGTTTAGCTTTCGGTGCCCTCTGTCTTTCCCGTAAGTGATCTGGCGTGATGATACAATAAAAATTTAGTTTTCTAACTGTCCAGTTACCATAGCACAGGATCTGCCTGCTTTAAGAACAGATAACCGTATGTGAAGTTAAACCAAGCTATGATTATTATTAGTATCCTAAAGTCCACTATGGTTGTGCCGTTCAAAAATTATAAAAACGCAAATTAAGGTTAACGGTTTCCCGGAGGAAAGCTTTTGCTTACAAATCTGACGTTCTAAAAACATCCGCTCCGACGAAACACAACAATGACTACACATATGATTTATAATCGCATCAAATTCCAATTACCCCATTATTTTACAGTATCCAGCCAAACATTTACCTTTTTATATAGGTCGTATGAAAGTAAGGATAAGTGCACGATGACGGTAATTATATAATTTTTAATGTATATCTCGATAGCAATTCATTAACGAGTTTAGTTTCTTTAATACAACTTCCTAGTAGATCCCGCTCTTATTAGTTTTTGTAGCATTACCCCGTCTCTTTTTCACCTCCCGAGAAGCAGCCCTTTTATACCGATATAATGCGATTATTATAAATAGATTTACCTACAAATAAGGTTACCATAACAACCTTCCATCTCAAACTGTTTGGCTGAAATGAAGCGTTAAGTTCGGAATTAAATTACGAAAATGTTACAAGCATTCAATGATTCATTAATCTTTATTAAACCACACAATTGGTTAATCAGCCCCACGTCAGCTTGAAACAATTAACTTCTTGTTTGAACACAAAATATTAATCTTCTTTTAACTATCAACTCCGTTAGTTCAAACATTTCTTTGAGCTTTTGGAATTTATTAATTCATTTTGTGACTGAAATATCGGGACTCTTTTTAGAAATATCCGTCTATTTTTGTGGACTTTATAAATTTTGATATGGCAACTTTGTCTACCGGGAAAATAAGCATGATCGTGGAATCAAAACTTGACACCTGTCAAACATGAACCGTACATTTTATTAAAACGAAAACCATATTGATATCTCTGAATACTATAACTCTTATTCAATTTTAATATATTAAACATTACTTGTAATTAATGTATCTATATTATTTAATACAAATTATTGTACTCACATATGTGCATGTATTTATTATTTCAATATTTTTTTCTTTGTTTCTAATTAATATTAAG
The DNA here is from genome assembly GCA_018246775.1 of Parelbella machaon machaon. Taxonomy (NCBI): domain Eukaryota; kingdom Metazoa; phylum Arthropoda; class Insecta; order Lepidoptera; family Hesperiidae; genus Parelbella; species Parelbella machaon. The sequence goes on along the minus strand of DWFV01001746.1, from coordinate 3,279 downwards.
CCTAGTCTATAGTAAGGAAAATTTCACTTTTATTATGGAACTTTGTTTCAATGTATGGTACGTATGTTCTCAAATTTGAATTTTTCCCAAGTGTGACCTCACCACTATAGTACTACGAATAATAGGGGCCTTGTATGTGGGCTAATACTCTAGATTGGTTAACTGAGCTCGAGTGGCTGTCTTGATAGACTGCAGCATTGTTTATTTTGACTCGTGTTAGACTTCAGTCCTTGACTTCGTGTGATTTATTCCGTCTTAAAATTTGTTTGACAGCAGTGAAAATCTGACAGATTTTTATATTATACTCCGGAAATCTACTGATCCAATTTTGGATACGCACTATAATTATACGTATTTATTTGCGTTTTTTAAATTAACATGTACCTATCATTGAGAGTGTACCTATCATTTACTTTCACGTTTTTGAACTGCGTTTGGTGACCTATGCACCTGAGAAGGTTGTAAAATGAAACGGTATGTAATTTTTGCTAATTCGAATGCAGCCAGCAGATCCATTGGACAAATGTCCTACAGAAGACAGGTGTTAAAATCAAACTGATCAGCGGAAGACCGAATGTTGTGGCATACATTGAAAGAGGTCTATACACAATACAGGTACACGCTTCGTACATTAACATTTTTTACCTCATTCCGTCTTATTCTCCAACAATTCAATCATCGCACGATCGACTCATCACAAATTCCACACAACACGTGAATACTTTACGCGCGACACATTTTTTCCGAACGATTCCCAGAAGGCTTATTCTGGATGCGTGTCGCAGGCTTCCCGGGACGCGAGTGTACAGCATCGCAAGCGGGAAGATAACATCTGCGCATCAGCTCCAGTCGCTGTTCACACCTCAGTATACAATTAATTAACACGTCTGCTTTAAATTATTACTAGTACAGTTTATACCACCATGTCAAATCCCCTGCGAGATGGATAATGTCTTTACAGATCTGACGCTCTTCTGCTACGTTCGTCATTCTCTTAAGACATGCACCAAGATTTAAATGAATATTACTTTTAAAACAGATACGCCTTTTAAGCAACGCAAAACCCTCAGCGACCTTTAACGACCCGTTGCTGAATACGAGTCCATACTCCACTGTCCACTGCAGTTTATACATATGAACGATTATTGTCAGAAATACTTACTACTAAGGGCTTCTACGGCTTGTTGGTTTTCACAGGTATTTATTTGATAGTATAAGATATTCCAACAGCCGTATTCTGGCCGCGTGGTACAAGTTTCCCGAGACATGAGCGTAGAGCATCACAATCGGAGAGATAGCATCTTCACAGCATAGCATTGATCATTGTGGGAGCTGCGTTCACATCCGAAACTTGTATTATTTAATTATTATTACGACGACAACAAAAAACAACGCAATAAAGTTACTTTTGTTCACATATAACGTTTATATGTCGTTTTTGCATTTTACTAAGTAATTATTTTCGAAACCGTCGCTGATTTATTGTGCATAAACAAATATAATGGACATTCAATAAATTGTGATAATAAAAATGACTTCAAACAAAGCTTAAAATGAGATCACGAAACATTAATGGAACGAGACAAAAAATAGTGTGATATGACACTTATAATAAAAAAAATAAACAATGTTGCAAAAAATTTAAGTTAAAACAAGAAAAGTGAGGAAAAGCCCCATTAAAAAATAGTTATAGCGCCTATAGAAACATTCTTAGCGTCAATAAAAATAGTCTTAGCGCTACTAGTACAAATAGTCTTAGGGCCTATACAAGTGTTTAAATAAATGTAGCATTCCAATTAATCCAAAGTACAAATGTAATTATCGCTAATTCCATAAATCGTGAGCTAGTCGTGAGCTATTTGTCGATTCCCAACTATTCAATCCTCGTTCCAATTTCGAACATTCTAATGTACGATCACGCTAATATACGATCGTCAATCGTATAAAACTAGACAAAATGCCATTAGAATTCCTATATATCGTTACGTATTCTCCCAACAGGCCGTGACAGAATTCTTTCGTGTTAATCGAACGGTCTGCAGCGTAGGGACTCGAATTTACAAACGGCTGAATGTATCACCGTCCATTTGCTGTTAGGGAAATACCTACCTTATGTGGCCCGAATTGAGTATAATTTGCAATGAAAATACTATCAGTTGGTACATCTACATGTTGGATGTTGTCTAGGAAAAGACGAGACATACTGAAATCGATGTTTTATGGATTAAGTGAAAGTATTAACGTCTTAATATGTATTGCAATGCAAATTGTGTGCAGCATACAATACTAACTTTACGTAATTAGTCAACAGTAAGTTTAAATTTGGAAAGTTTTGCCGAAAAACACAAAAGTACTCGTGAAGATATAGATTTCAAAAGCCATTGCAACTCCAATCAAAAACATTTTGCTAATAAACATCTGACTAATTGGTAACATCGAATTATTTACTTTTAATTACTTTTATTTAACCCGCCTTTCTGTATAATGAGGATGAGGAATTGAGAGGCATGTCAGGTATACAAGGATAGAGCTATCAGACACTCAGTGTCCTCTACCAACCCCGCATGAGATTTGGCTTAATGATATAACAATAAACCAGTTTTAATGACAATTGTTGCAAACAAAGGTAGCATATTAGAAACATTGAATTAAAAACAATAGCATTTATAAATATATCGAAGCACTGGAAAACAAGTCATAGATTCACAATGCGACAGCGGAAGCGTCGATATATGCGTTAATTAGAGGATGCGATTATGAATGCGATAGAATGCACCTAACGGCTACTAACGGCATTATTGTATCATTTATAATCCTATCGCGTCACGATGGGTCCTAGGCTAGGTCTCGTACCGTGACGTAAGCCGGCCAAAGATAGATAATTTTATGTCACGGAAGCTACAGAACGTATATACGTATAGACATAGACATGCCAACTTAGCCCTTGAAAAAGAGAATTATTGAAAATAAATGACTGTGGCTATAATTGCATTGGGTTAATAATTATAGGGAATTTGGGAGATGGGTTAAGCTCAACATCGCAACGATTAAATATAAGCGATATTCATATTATAACAAGTCACATTATCAGATTTATCGTCAAACATTTTATTGAAGCATAGCATGATATTGTTAGAACTTCATTTTGAAATATTTTTAATTCTATTATACATTTTGAAACACAATTATTTTTGAAAGGCACCATTGTTAATTGTTACTTAAATATTTCTATTTTCAATTTAACATAATATACAGTTTATCTTTAAATCCAGTAAGCAC
>DWFV01001745.1:0-10705 GCA_018246775.1 Parelbella machaon machaon | reverse complement strand
GTAACTGGTGAATCGTGGGAGTGTACTACACTCCTCTGCCTACCCCTTCGGGGATTACAGGCGTGATGTTACGTTTTACGAGTACTTTTTATTTGTGAATGAAACAAAAACTAACGAGTTTTCAAACGAGTTAGATTCAGATACTAGAAAAAAATTAACATTAAACTGATTATAACGGTTTACAATATGTGAAAGAATTTATTTTTATGTTTCTAATATTTCTTATATTATGTTTTTGGTAAGATAAGATTAATAAAAAAAAAATAGATTTAATTATCAACGAAGGAACAATACATGTTCCATGTATTGTTACGTACCCTGACATGTAACGTAATTAATTATGGCGTCGAAAAAACATTAACGCGTAATTATTTTACACTTGCGTATTGTAATTGATACTGTTTTTCGCAACTTGTTATCAATAATACTATGAAGAGATTATTGTTTGGATAATAATACATTAAATACCTTAAACGAAGGAAGGAGGGGCGCCGTTTAGGGGAAGCCTATGGCCAGCTGTCACTGAGAGGCTGATGATGAAGATCACATCCTAAAAATTATTTTTAATAGGTTGATCTAGAACATACTTTAATATAGTGTTAATAAAACATTACCTCTTAGATCCGTTGTAGAGACATTTCTGAAGATACCCATGTCTATAGTTCGACGGTCTCGAGTATTACTACAGTTGGCACGCTCGAATTACTCGCTGCAGTGTAATAGTTACTGCTCGGATTCCCATTTCCCATAGGCAACCACTAGCATGTGATTATCTATTAGAATTGAAGTATCATTTATCACATACCAACTGTAAACACGCACTTTTTTGATGTATTTAACGCGACGTACTAAATTAAGAGCTGTAGAGGGCAGAACGTTATATCATCTTCGTTGTCCTTCCTTATGGTTTTTTTGCACCGGGGTTTTCGCAACAGGTTTTTGGTCTTCCGTGTCGTCTCATTTAATTTTCGAACAACAAATAACCTGTTCATCCTATATCGATCAGCCGAATTCCTCTGCTGTAGAAAAGAAGCTTTAATATTTATTGCTCATTTAATATAGAAATATCCTTGTCTGAAGTCGGAAAATTGACTCGCTTCATTTACCCTAGCGGAATGTTTGCTCAGTAGCACGGTGTTTGGATTTATGTCCTGTCTGAGGTAATAAGCTCACATCCTATTCTTCCTATGTTGAAAAGCCGAGGTAGGTACCTACTACACTCCTCTGCCCAACCCTTCAGGGTAATTTAGGCGTTAAAGAACTGTTGTTTAATTAGCACACATGTGTCCCTTTTATTTTCTCTTAATATAAGTGTGGGTATGGTAATATGCGTGTAAAAATACTGTAAAAATGTCCTAATACAGTGATCATAAGTTGGAATCCTGGATCTAGTGTATTTTTAATTTCACAAGTGTTATTTCTATTTTATCGGCTAACCTGCAGGTAAATCGACCAACTTTGTTAAGGAATCCATATAATGTCATTGCGACATTCAGGAAGAATCTATAATTCATGGCCAAGGGCAAGGTTATATATCAGTCAAGTAATATAGAACCATTAAATTAATAATTATTCAATGGTGCGTTCATTCAGTATTGAAGTGTTTGTGAATTTTGAAAAACCGTCTATTAGATGAAAACTATACCTAACTATCAACATGATCTTAAGATAAAACTATACCTAACTATCCACTTGATATTAAACTAAAACAGTGCCGACATTGCAATTATTATAATGTGTCGATTTTGAATTTCGCTTTAAAAATACTATACAAATTTTGTCTATTTGAAGGTTAGAGAATATAGTATGTCAATGTGAGCGAGCCTAATTTCGAGTATTTTTGATCCCTGTCAGGTCAGTACGGCGATATGTTTTTAAGATAAATAGCAATAAATAATCTACTAGTCAATGCCAAATTTCTTTTCGGAAAGCGTTTAATGTCTGTAAAGCTGGACAAGTGCGAGTTGACAAAGTTCGTACTCCTCAAAATCCATGAAAGAAACGCCGTAGCCAATGTGTTGTTTTGAAAACGTAAAATCTCATTTCTTCAGATTCTCAGACTTTTTATCTTGGGATATTTCCATAGTCGAGACTGTGTTATGCTAATCAGATAATAAATTAACTACATATAGGTAGGTATGCCTAGGTACATCGATATCTAATAGGTAGGTATACCAAGTTATAAATATGTGTTTATGTAGATACTTTTTACTTACATTCTGACACTACAAATAATTGACCTTATCATACAAATGTTTATTTTTTTTTGGATCTTAAGCTCGCGACCCCTCTCTTAGCAGTCATGTTTACTAACCGAGGGTCAACGGGCTAGACCAGGGGTGGTCAACTTATGTGTACATAAGATGAACTTTTTTTCTTAAAAGTTGGTCGCGATTGACTTTTTTTCTCAAAAATTGGTCGCGATCGACTTGTTTTCATAAGCATTGTCTGGGTATGGCAGGGAGATTTAGGTATGTAAGTATGATAAAGTTTTTATAAAATTGTACAATACTGCTTATAATTTGAATTTAAGATTTTTCTTAGGCGATTGTATGGGCTAGGAAAATTAATAATGGAAGAAAAATTCAATTAAAACGGTATGAAGGTTAACAATATTTATTAAATCTAAAGCAAGCATAGTGCGGGCTGCGGGGGTTTAGTTTATGAATGTTATTTGATGGAAGTCAAGAAGAAGTTTTACAATGTAGTATTTTACAATTATCGCGCGCGATCGACCAAAATTGCTTTCGCGATCGACTTGTTGGCCACCCCTGCTGTATAGTATTGTAAATTTAAAATGGCCGCCAATATAAATCGCGGATCACATATTTTTCCCATTCAATATGCGTATCAAATATATCAGCTATAAACATCAGCTATAAATAGACTACAATAAGGAATAACTTTATAGAAAAATAAAAGGTGATTTACGAGCATTATTGTAAGATATGACATAAATTTATCTTTACGAACGATGGTTATTTCATTTTACAGACTATTTTATGAAGGTAAACCTTATCTTTAATATCTAAAATGAAAATCATTCAAAACTGTTCGAGCCTAAGTGCAACTATCTATTCTATATGTTAACTACTCTGTGATAAAGGACGCGTGCCCATAAGACGCCGTATTTAAACTGAAAAACATTTACTAAAAGTATTGTGTATGCTTTTGCAAGAACTCAAATTCTATTCACATTGTTACAACTGAAACAGTGATGAATCATTATTTTTGCAGGTTTCTCGCTGCTGTGGATTGAAGATCACTTCGGAAGGATACATTGTCACTCTGGCTAAGAATAATCACCATGTTCTAGTCCTCAACACCCTTTACATTGTCTGAGGAGTAACTCGATGGCTGTAAGTCTGCATACTACACGATCTCACATTTATTCCCTATATTTTATATTTAATTGCTGATTTTACAAAGCTTAACAATTTGCTAAACCAGTATTTGAATACTTACTTTGTTATTTTATGTTAAATTTCATATTAGTCTGATTTTAACGTGTCCATTTGCAGTGATCAGTGAACAGTGATCCCAATTTGCCTACTTTCACTGTCTCCTGTGTTGTGGAATTTTAGAATTATAAGATTTAATTGGTATCACTGCTTGTGGATAGATATTTTTATCCCCAAAGTACTTGCGTATTTTTGGTTTCTATTATTTCTTCTTTTATTATGGTTTCATTTAGTTATAGTAAGAAACAATCCAAAGCTTAGGCTAGTAATACATTTTTTTTACTATTATTCAGTCAAATAGGAATATAAAGCATTGGTCATTTTATTGTAGATTTTTCATATTTGGTAGTACTACATAAATATGATAGACTGTTTCTTGTTACTAATAGACATTTTGGATTTTAAATTCTAAGCTATACAGAAAATTTTATATGTAATATTTCAATACACGTTTAAATAACTAGTTCAGCAAAGCTTCTTGTAGTTATTATGAACACCAAGTATGATTTATCTATGATTAAATGTGGGAAAATATTTCTACCGACTTGCATGATTACGATTTCGTTTCTAAATTTAGCAGCTGGTATGGTTCCTAGTTCGAGTGAAGTTAATAATACATGTCAATTAGGGGTCTGCGTGGGAGTGTCGCCTTTTCCAAAAGTTGCGTTACTCCGAACAACAACTAAAGAATATACGTATATATTTGAATATATTTTTAGACATCAGAACGAACAACGCCCGGCTGACTTCTGCTAATTATTTAATAGTGATTATTTTCAACGCACAATTGAGTTATTGTTAACAAAATTTTAGTCTAATTATGACCAAAGGAGGCGACACTAAAATAACGTGCCATCTAGTTTAGGTTAATCGCGTATACAATATTATATATTGTCCGTTAAAATATATTTACCATTTACAGAATTCTTGTGTCTATACAAAGTGTTTTCCATGTACTATTGTTTTGAGAGCCTACATGTGAAAGATTTTTCATGTATAGGCATATTACATATACCGATTCTAATATAATGTTTGATTAATTTAAAATAAAAGTTTCTGATGCTAAATTATATGATATGTATAATGTCATTCGCGTTGTTACTATAACCTTTGCAATAATTTTGTACCACGTAACTTAAACGTTTAAAGTAGAAATTATCTAAACAAATTGTTTATGTGGCATTTTCGTGCATATATCTATATACCTATAATGTATTAATGCTAAGGTTAAGATTTTGAAATTTGAGTCACTTGTCAACTAGTTATTATAGTGGTTTCCAAGCGAGTATGTTTGATCATTAATGTTATGCAAGTAATACTGTCACAAAACCATTGCAAGTATTCTAAGTTTCATTTGCATTGTGAACGTTTAACTAATTATAATCAAAGCGTAAGCCGGCATATTGGCACAAGATATTTATATATCCATGAATGTGCCATTGTAAACATTTTATTGCTACAAATACGTTCGAAATTCGTGAACAGTTCGCCAAAATTATATATATTTTTATAGCTACCCACATTTAATATTCGAAATTGAGATTTGTAAATTAGGTAGATACGAAAATATTCTGTGGTTTACATAACGTTAAAATAGTTTTAACTTGCCGTTGAGCTCGGCTTTGTCTAGCACTGGACGAATCGAAGACAGGTACCTTGATAATAATATGGTATTATTGTTATATTGCAATTCGAAGTAATGGTCGAGTATAAATGAACACTGTAATTTCATGCATTGGCTAGTGTGGTAACTTTAGTCTTCCAATAGGAACAATTACAAAATTTTGGCGGAACGGTTTACCAAAATTATTACAGTAATTTTAGTCAAGGTTTGTGAAATGTGCTATTTTAAATCCACTAGCTAATTATATTAAAAATATACAATGATAATGAGAAAACTGTTATTATATTATACACAAATATTTATTCTTGTTATTATCGAAGACCATTATTTTGCTTTGCAATATGTCGTTTTCCAAAATAATAGTACTTAACCAGACCACCTGAAATTTAGTGTGATATTTTGTTGATATATGATTTAATATAATGCTCTCTATGTTTCGTCAATATTTACAGTTTAAAAGTTAACGGAAACTTTATTAAAATTTCATCATTTTTTGTGTTTACAAACCTTAGTTCCTGCTTTTGCAAATTTAAAAGTAGCGTTTAAATAATATGATAATTATTAAAAGTATTCACTAATATCGTGTGAGTGTATTGAAAAGCCATATTATTATCATTAAATAAATGTTTAATCAATATAGCAATTTATTAGCGACATGTGTAATCCATATAATGTACTTAATTAGTGATGTTTATTTGTTGCGTATTGGTACCCTTATGAATATTGAATACATTAGAAACGTTGAATGTGATATGAGCAATAATAGAGAGACATAATGAAGCAACATTATTGAAGACTTCAACACGTAGAAAGACACGCATTATTGGGGCGCGGCGAAGTAGAACCAGTGATAAGTTGAATTTGACGTTGAGTCTGAATCCTCTATTTATTAATGAGTATCTTTTGGGTTTATTTTTCATATTGTTTTTAAGTTATTTGTTCAGGATTTTTTGTCCCGATAGTATTAGGGAATTTTATTTTCTTTATTTTAACTAGGTTAAAATGAGTCTACATACCCTTCGTGGATGATAGGTGTGATTAATACTCGGATTTTTCATTTATCTGTTTTTTTTTAATTATATGTTCCGGGCCTATATTTAATAGTATTTTTGGCCAGTGTGTTTAGGCCTTTAGATTTTACGAATTTTTACTGCCAAATTATTTTCTTACCATATTTGTGCATGCACAGTAATTATTTTATTGTATAATTGTATAAATATATATGTAAAATTAGTTACTAATTGTTGCCAATTTTTGTTTTTACTATTCAGGGTTTAAATATTATAATGTTCAATTTTTATTTGTTGTCCATTGATCAAAATTATTGTGTGTTAGTGACGTAAAATTAACCGAAATAGAACTTTAATATGAGCCCCAAAGGGAGCGTTTGACGCTATTAATAATATTGCTTAGGGTTGCATAAAATTATAAAAATGTGGTGTGATAAGTTTTGGATAATTTTACAAATTATACTATTTTATGTGTGAATTTCAATATAAATAAATTTGAAGTTTAAATATCATATATATATATATGTAATTTTTCGAATAATAACTTCGGTATAGACACTCTGCCGAATATTTTGAAGTATTATCATTTGTATGATTAGTTCTGCTGATTTGTTTTGGTGATATTGTTGACAATGTTTCCTTTGTTCTTGCCATATATCTAACGTAGGTGTCGACGTAGAATTTTTTGTAGTTATAGTATTTTTCAATTCGATATACAAAGAACCGTATCACATGTTTGCCTACGGGTGGTGTCGTTTAGAGTGTTTGTTAGAGGATGGCGCGGGAGGCGGCGGTATTCGCCGCGCCTGCTTGGCTGTATATTCTTGCTGTAGCAAGTAAGCACTTAGGAGGGGGTAATGGCAGGTCAAATGGTATCTATTGTCCTTTGACATTACTTGATAATAATTGTATCATTAGAGTACATTACAGTAGCCTTTCTCGGGAATCTTAAAAGTTACCTATATACACTTTAAAGCAATTTTTGGTAAATATATTTCTCTTAAATCTATATTCCCTTATGTATCCAGCAATAAATTACTTCTGTAGATGTAGTTATTACATTATATGGCATTAAACATGCAGCAAAATGATTTTGTGTCTCGCTTGCATCCTGAATGTGGCAAGGGCGACCTTTTCGCGTGCACATGTTTACGGATAGCGTTCGTTTGATGACAAATAATGTAATAGTCGTAGGGTTCGCAGCGCACAAGGTGAGCTCTAAAATGTTACCCTCCCTATTGGAGGTGGGCGTATTGCCTATGTTGTGGCACCAAGCACGGCTCGTTTGTTCCAACAGAGTTTGTGGCGTTACATTTTATTCTCAATCACTTACGGACCGTGTAAAATGACCGTGGGTGGGGTTCAGCTAATTATACTTTTTTATTACTTAGCGTTTGGTCTGGGTAGGGCACAGTACGCTGATCACCTGCTTGCCTGACAAGTATAGTGATCATCTAAATAGTGGCATTTTATTTATAATATCGTGCTCCATTAAATTTTTATCAGTAACTAAATGAAACTAATTTGTGTTTTAGCACTAGTTAAAGGCATATTTGATGGTAATCGTCATACATATTTGTTTACCCACCTCACCACTAACACCCTCATTAGGTCTCTACTTTTCGAAAACCAACGTTTAATAAGGTTGTGAGCTCTATTCCCTTTGGAATTTTAAGCCACATGAGTGCTTGTGCAATAATATCACAGTTTGGATTTAGGCTTTTAAATTATTATAGAGTATATACATTGTTGAGCTGATTATAAAAATTTAATATATTATTATACCTTTTAATATTGTTAAAGAATTCTAATTGCATTCCACATCTAGAGTGAACGAATTTGAGATGACCATTTTCAATCTACATTATACAAGTTATTTTTTTTACAATTGTAGGATTATTAGCGTTGCCAATGGTTTTTTTCCTTTAGTCAGTAAAAGTACAAATATTTTAATATACAATTCTTGGTATTTACGTACTGTAGTGTCTTATTTTATTGATTTGATTCTTATAACCTTAAGCGTAAAGGAATTTTTCACACAAGTGGCCGTTCAATATACTTATTCAAAATATTCAGTAAATAATAAACATATCATTACAGCATACGTTTTTCTATCTCACATTACGTCGTTAGTTGTGCAAATACACATTCTGAATATTGCTTGAACATCCTATGTGACGTCCTAGTTCAATATATGAGCGATTTTAAATCACTGAAATATTTGTCATCCATGTCATCATTGTATTTAGACCCCGGGTATCGATGCACGCAATATTTGATTGTTTTGATGCTCGTTTGACGTAAAGTGAGAACATGAGTTTTTTTTAACTTTTCTTCAATTTCCTAATTCAGCGGTTACTTCTTTCTCTCTCTTTTTCTCTCTCCATTTCTACTCCTTCTTTTCACTGTACTAGTTTTATATTTAAACGGTTATGGCTTTTGTTTTCAAATTAGTTTTAAGTATATTCTAGTTTAGCCTTTTAAGTTAGTCGTTTTTGTTAAAACGTTTTAAATTTATTGTATTTCTTTTGTGTGAAAGGTGCATGTTCCAAATGCATATTTTAATTTTGATCCAAAGATTTCTTTCCTAATAATAATATTTTTTTTTTCACGATAATTAAATGACATTTGTGGAGTGTGCATTGGTATTTGATACTAGGATTACAATGTTTTCTCTGTAGTTGGTGCAGCCGAGCAAATGTCTTCTATATTCTCATAAGAATATTTTGCTCAATAATTTTATTCTGTTAAAGTATGTTAAAATTAGGTGTAGTCCACATGGAGTGTATGTACTTATAATTGTGGACTTCAGTGACACAGATTATATCTTAACAGACAATACCCTCCGTAAACATTGTAAAAGTAAAAGCATTATAAACGTTAAAGTTTATTAGACGTAGTTGTTTGCCTTTAAGGCGGCTTGCCACGAGTGCAAGTTGCAAGGGGCTCCAGCAGCATTAACACATAGTTTATAGTACTGAAACCGTTGTACTAGACTGCTTCTCGTTGCGAATGAACCGTTACTTCCCTACCTATCAGTTTTGCGTGATAAACAAATGATAACAGTTTAGATGATGTCTTCAGTATAAATATGTGATGGTGTTGTTGAATGTTAGACTATGTTGCCCCACAGTCAACGAAAATTGTTATCCATACAGGAGTCTCTGCTGCATTGTGCCTAGATCTTAGAAGTTAATGGTATTGAGGTAGAGTTAATCTCAAATATTTTGGCTCTTGGAATATTCCGTGATATTATTTTGTTTTTCATGAAAATGTATTTACATTATTATACATACATACACTTAGTAATATTGTATACATGAATATACATTGCGTAGTTTGTAAATTGATTTTATTGTAAAATAAGATGTCCAACTATCGCATCTGTCCACGTAGCGAAAGTTCTGGAGGAATTGATTGCACTACCGGCTACCATCGTCGCAGTGGCGCTGACGTTCATGCACGGACAGATGTAGGAGTTAGTTTGTCTCAAAATTAGTTGCACATCTTTTTTTGACCAAAATTTTTCTGCGAACGTTATTTGAGAATTTGAGAGTAGCTGTAAACTCTTCTACAACTTTTGAATTTTCAAAGAACTTTTGTGGTTTCTTAATTAAGTTTATTATCGAACTGTGGCCAGGATAACAACAGCACAGAGCAGTGTAATTCAGAGCCTGCCTAAAATATATTTTTGTCATGATTTTATTTAGGTATATACATGTTATTATTCACATATTACAGTTTTCTCAATATTAGCTTGTATTTTAATTAAGAAATAATCATATTTAACATTGCCAGGTGATCAGCAACCTGCACTTTAATATTTTTGGAAACTATTGAACTTAAATTGTACTGACTTTATAAATATATTTACTTCAATAAAGATTTTCCATGCCACTAAAATTGCTTTTTTATTGTGACTCAATTACCTCATGGTGAACAGGTTAGGCTGGTCTACTTGAGATGTGTGTATACCCCTTATTATAAGAAATACCAATATGGAGAGAAATAATAATATGGATGCTATATGAATAATTCTAATTTACAAATTGAGAAAATTTCATTTACGGTTATAAATGGGCACACTCGTTTTGCATTGTTTGCATATCTGTTTGCAAGCAATCCTTGAATTGCCAAACTTACTTGCCACCTATAAAACTAGTTTGCCTTTATAAAAAGGCGCGCTGCCCGAACTATTCCAGTCTTCTGGAACTCTCCCAGTGTCAGCACAAGTCACAAAACAACCGTAAAGAAGCTCAGGTGACGTCATTAAAATCATATTTGATCCTCTTAACAGACACCTTGTCAATACCCACAACCTTAATACATTTCAAATTTCGTATCGTCTATTCAATATATTTCATTGTAATATTGTCACATGCAGGCACAGAAATGTTTTCCGGCGTGTGCATGTTAACATAACCATAACGTACATATCTTTATAATATTAGCTCATAATACATATCGTGTTGCATAGCACTGGCTGATTGGATACTAAAACCTTGATCATGTCGATTTCATAATTTGACAGAATATTTAAATTTAGAATAAGAAAAGATAAAATAAAACAAGAGAATTAATGCAACGATTGAAGAACGTGGACACATTTT
>DWFV01001744.1:0-10706 GCA_018246775.1 Parelbella machaon machaon | reverse complement strand
ATATTGGTCTCACACAGTACAAAGATTGAAAAAGAAAAAAACTTATATTTTAGGAATTAAGTTAATGTTCACGAAACCTCCCGATACAACGTACTCCGATACTTCTGTATCTACTTAGTTTTCTATTACAAATTCCTTTCTACTATTGTAATACAACTCCTTTTATTAGTAAATCTATTACAAATACTATTACTGCTGAAGAAGTATGTCAGGTCTGTAAGGATAGGGATATTTGCCGGTCGGTGCTCTCTGCCGACCCGTGAGGAATCTGCTGGCGTGACAATATTAAAACAATAAATGTCAATAAGTAAAATTAAATACGCCCGCATGTTTTATTTATATTATACTTTTATGGCACCAAATATATTTTAATCAGGTCAAGAGATTATTAAGAAGCTATTTACCCAGTCAATGTCTGCTTTCACTGATCCTGTAACATTTATCAGCATTAGCCCTTAGAAGCGTCGGAAACCGATTTGCGTGTATGAACAAAATATCTATGAATGTAGAAAACCCTTTAGATCTTTAAAGATAGAGATATATCGCCCTCGGTATTATTTCCCTTACCTAGAAGGGACCCAGCACGATGATGTAATAATAATAGTCAGCATTTATCTACATGTGACCTTTAAAAAACTCGCACAAGTATTTCGTTCAAAAAATTTTGCTAATAAATTACATAAATTCTGCAACTCGCCAAATCTTATCGGTCATTTAAAAAACTATAGTATCTTGTCGTATTGCTGCAATGAAGTAAAAAGGTACTGTATTATGGAAGGTCATACTAAACGAAAATTGAAACATGAAGCGACGACACTTTGTTTCTTGAAAGCACCCTTGTTGCTTTATGGCAATTTTTCGAGAATCATTAATATGCTTACATTTTATTTCGTGATAATGATTAGTGCTTACAATATTCTTATTACATGAAAATGTTGATGAAGCTGTTCATTATTAGAAACGCAATAACTACATTATATAATAGAACAGATCCAAACTCGTGGAAAAAACCAGAAAGTTATACTGAAACCTACAAATTTAATTATGAACACCCGTCTCCTTATCAAATAAATATTTTATAATTAGCCTATGTTCTACTATATGTTTAGTCCATAATTTAAAAAAAAAAACAGAATAATATTAATTAATACTTGCATATTTGCTACAACTATGTACGTGAACTAATTCTTCATTCTAGTTTCAGGTGGACTTAAAACATACATGAACGGACATTAATATATATGTGTAATATACATACATATATAATAGATATATACACATATATAAACAGTCGTAAACACATTATACACACACATAAAGTCTGGTACGTAATTTAGAAGGTATATCAACACAAAGAACACGTTACAAGAACATTTATTATCTCAGTATAGTAGACTCATTTTTAATCAACGTGCGTAGGACGTCTTGTTTTTTGCGGCCAGTTTACATTGAACGTAATATTGAATTCATCGCGAGTAAGTAACCTTCATTATAATATTTTGCTTACCGAGTTTATTAATAACAACGTGTATTAAATTATTATTTACAAGTTCATTTACAACCCAATAACTGGAATATTAATCTTGCCTGTAAAATTGTTGAGTTAGACGTAGTTGATGAGATTGTCTTGTCTTGTCAAGTTATTTTATCATCATTTCATTTCACTGTTCGACATGGGTATCCTCCATTTAGAATAAGAAAGTGCGCGTTAGTAGACTTCACACGCTTTAAAAAACAGTATGGAGAAGTCTATGAAGTGCAAATTATATTTAACTTCAAATTTTTTTCCATAATTTTGTGGAGGAAGAAAGATGCACCAGGATTTAAAACCAGGACTCCTGGAATGAGAGGCTAAATTCTAAGCTACTAGACTATCAATCCTAATTACCATCATTATTATGTCAATTAAAAAAATGTGTAAGTCGAAAGTAAATTTTAAATGAAGTAATAAACAGAAATTAGCACCATAAGCCTCTCGTTTTTCTCATATTCTATTCTCACTCCAGTATTCAGCAATAACTTATGTCACATAAACGTTAAAATTAAAGCCAAGTGCCTAATTAACATTAAAACTAAGCATGGTTTACATATTAACACATGTGCTATTCGAAGTAAATACAAGGGAAAACATTAAATGTATCGCGTGATACTTATTAAAACTTATATATATATACTGTCTACAGTAGTACTTTAGTACCGTCGCCTTAGGCTTAATGTGTGATTCATAAAGATTTTGAAATCTTTTAAGACATCTAATTGTAAGTACCCATTTACAGATTACTTTATAAGGTTCAAACAACTGTATGACAATAAATTTTTATTTCGTTTTTGTTCCATTTTTATCAAGGATTGTAGAGCATTCTTCGGTTTCAACAGTATTATTGTGTTATTTCGTTTTATTAAAGTTTATATAGGTCATTTTCTTAATAAATATCTATATACCAAGGGTATTGCTCTTGTTGACAATTTTATTGCAATTATTATTATTTTTTAGAAAAAAGCAATGCTTTTAGAATACCAATATCCTATACATATTTTAATTAATGTACAGCGTAATCGATGTAGACAGGGGAATTGAACCGTGAACGCTGTTTTTTGACAAGACAATATAAATAAGGTGTTGCTTACTTCTAATTTTTGGTTACTACCATAATACTGTGTTTAATTGTTTTGAATCGAATTCATTGAACGATAATTTGATTTCGTAGTATTATGATTCGTAGTCTGACTTTGAGTCTGAAACCGGAGCAATACAGTATCGATCGTAATTGGTAGGGACTAGGGGGTGCTCGCAGCTGCGCAGAAAATTCATTTGTCTGTGTACGTGGCCTATACGGCAACACTGTGAGTGTGTACATGGAATAATCTGAATTTTTTTTACATTGATCGCTAAATGAAGTCAGTCTGAGACGTCTGCGGTACTAAGCCAGCAATGTAACCTAAAATTACACACTGAAGATTGTATAGGAATATAGACAAGACTTTACATGTGTTGAAATCTACCAATTGCATTTGATCAGTATTTACGTGTGTGCCATGAAGATTGGATTAAGTTGAAAGTGTTTGTAATTTGCTTTTATGTTGTAAATGTGTGAGTGTAGTAACATAAATATATAGGCTACAAGCTCTAAGAACCATTTTGGAAGTTTGCAGAAAGCTTTGTGCGCTAATTTCAACCCTCTGATTTTGATTTTAAGAGTGTCAAGTTTCTACGGCCCATGAACGTGAACGAAGGCTATTTCACACACTGATAGTCGACCTACCACCACATAGTAAAGGCTGTTGTATTTTATTTAACTCAACAGCATCCGCACCCCACCGCAGCAGTATCTACTGGGAACTTGTGAGAGAGGGTCGTGAAAATGACCGGGGTAGACGAAATTCTGAACTATAAAAAAAACCCCGACGACGATTATTACGGCTTGCTGGGTTGTGACGAGTCGTCTACTGTGAGTATTTTCGTGTACCTGTTTATTTACAAACACGAGATAAGCGAATTCGAAACTTTACAGATTTATTGATTTCAGTGATTTGCTCGGTGACCTTATTTACTGACGTCGGGGTTTGAGTGGTGACCTACATCCTAGCCTAGCGTTAAATGAAAAAAAGAAAACTGATGCAGTGTTACAATAATTGCTTTTTTAATAGAGTTGACTCAATTATTGTGGGATTCCCATTAAGCGAGCGCAGTTCGAGTTGATGATTTTCCTTATTGTTTTTTTTATTATTTCCAGGCAGAGCAAATCATTGCTGAATATAAGGTCAAAGCTCTGCAACATCACCCTGATAAGAATGACGGTGATAAGGAAGCTGAAGCTAAATTTCAAAAACTAAAGGTATAAATAGATGTATATTTAACATTGAAGTCTTTATTTTTTTTAATGGAAGAGCTGAAGCAGTTTTTATTTCTTATTGGAATTATTAAATAAATTAAATTAATAATAACACTTAACTATACATTTATAGACTGAATAATGAATGCATTTAATATATTATATACAGTTTTCTTTTTATGTCTTAATGAATGAAATTTTCTTAACACTAAGTTATTAACACTTGTATTTGTTTCTCAGTGTATACATATGATAAAATTTTTCTTTCAAATTAGGAGGCCAAGGAAACTCTGTGTGATCCATCAAAGAGAGCCCTGTATGACAAGTGGAGGAAGAGTGGAATATCTATGGGCTACAAGCAATGGCTTGGCATGAAGGATCATATCCAGCAGTCTATGCATTGGTCTAAACCAAATACCAAGGATCGCATGCTGGAGAATGAAGGTGGCCGTTCTTCTGGACCATCTAGCCTGGGCCCCAGCAATGCTGCTGCTCGCAGAGCTTCTGAGGGAGGGGCTGCTCTGTGGGGTCATTGGGGCACTGGCAACCAGGAACCGCCATCGGAAGTCATTTCCAAATTCCGTAACTATGAGATCTAAACTCAAGTTACTAAGAACAGATACAAGTTTGGCTTGTTATATT
This sequence comes from Parelbella machaon machaon, assembly GCA_018246775.1. Taxonomy (NCBI): domain Eukaryota; kingdom Metazoa; phylum Arthropoda; class Insecta; order Lepidoptera; family Hesperiidae; genus Parelbella; species Parelbella machaon. Next base: position 6,231 of record DWFV01001744.1, on the reverse strand, counting down.
TGTTTTTGTTACTTTATTTTGAATTGAGGGATTAATTGTGCCCTAATCTCTTTATTAATGTTTTTTTTAAATATGTTTTTAGACATGTTAATTTGTACTTAAGTTGTAGTCACAAATTTAATTTGTGCTTGTTTTACTTTTAACAGTTACCTCAATTTTTCTATGTTGTGAGTGTTTTATCGATGTTAAAGAATATGTAGGAGGTAATTTAAATCTTGATGTTTAATTAAAAATATATTAAAGGCACAGTATTCATCAGGTCAGGTCAGCTCAGAACGAATGTTACTCGGATTCTTCTTAAATCTTGGTGTTTTATGTGTTAAATGTTTGAAATTTTTATCATATCTCGATGTTAGAATCCCCAATCTAGATATAAATGTTAGTGTTTAACACTTGAGTAGCCTACGCCCCTAGCTTTAAGCTCTGCACATTCCTGAAAAATTTATGAGTCTGATTATTACATTTCTGCTTTAGTACAACAAGTAAGAGTCTATAAGAATCTCTCTGATATTTTGATGAATTGTATTTTTGACCCTCTTTTACTATTTATCTTTTTAATGATATTTCTTAACCCACTACAAATGAGGATGGCGGATAATGAGAGTTGTGAGAAACATACAGGGTAAAGCAGAGAGAAGGACAGGTTTCTTTTTTGGGCCTTTTTGTTGTCTCATCATTTTTTTATTTTATTATCTATACTTGCATCTTGTCCTCTAATTGTTGTGGTTGTTACCCTAAATGTTAGATGGTAAGTAGATTTGAAAATCTATGTGTTAAATGTACTCATCAGTTTTATTCTATTTCAGATGTTTCATTATATAAATGTTATTAGTAAAGTAGTAATTTATGATAATTTATGTGAATGGAATCTCTTGTAGAACCATACCAGATTATAATATTTGATGTATCAATGTCTTAAAACAATAAAATTTCAACGCATACAAATTGTTTTTCATTTAGTAGATATATAGAATTACCTGCAACCCCATTATATTTCTATTAAAATTATTTATAGTTTGATGTTAATAAATAATTGAAATGATATTTCTTTATCTTTATTGTATGATGAAATGAAATTTGAGTAACTGCAAACAGTAAAATATTAATATACCTGCAAACAAACTACCTCGCATGTCAAATATAAAAAATAAATAAAAAAATTCAGGTACATGACATATTAGTGCTATATTTTAAGTCACTGTTTCTATTTAAATTAATATTAACAACTCATTTGCATTCAACAGCAACAAATGAAAAAAAAAGTATAAAGTTCATTGAATATTACTGTTATAATAATTAATTAAAAGATAATACAAAATTTATTTATTTATCACAAGTGACCCTGCAATATTTGATTGATATAGTTATCATTGCTTTTTAGCGTAATGTTATTTATTATTTACTATTACAACCAACTGTATAGTGCTTTGTTTTCAAATAGGTACAATCACTTGTAGGTAAGTGCCATAAAAATTAAAAATTCCAAAAACATTCCGACAAGAATCTGGTATGAAACTAAACAAATAACGGTATTTGTGTCAAAAAAATTATTGATTTTTCCTTAGCTGTATCGTTAAATGGAAACAACTATTGTAGCGTAAACAAATAACACTTGACCGGTACATGATGACTGCGAGCGAGAAGGTGCAAACAAAGAAATAACCGCAATTCTTGAAGACGTCACTCAGTTTAGTAATACTTGAAATTCTTTACTGGAAAAAATACTATCGCGTGTTCGCATGAAGTAAATGGTAAAGAACAAAACATCACGCCTCTATTTGCCTGAAGGGCTTGACAGAGGAGTATATTACTCACACTTTTCATCAGTTATGTTATATGTCCTATGTAATAGGGGGTGAAACGGGCTCCGTCACAAATCCTAACTCCGTGCCGATACTGGGTATTTCGTGAGAGTGGATTGCTTGAGAACGATAAGAAAGCCTGGAGTACCAGTAGGAAATGGTTGGCTGAATCATACAGGGCTAGCTTTTAACTATCGTTAATAAGGATATACTCATCTCATATATGTATGTAGGTACGTAGGTATTCGTGAGGATAAAACTACTAGGAATTGACTTTAATGAAATGAGGTTTGCCTTTATTTATAGAGTAGAACCGTTTGTGTTGAAACCTTCTTTTTTATATTAAAATAATAGACACTAGACCAAACCGTTCGGTGCTAAAACACCGACTTTAAAACCTTAAAATACCCTACTTCCTCTCTTATCATAACATCACCTAAGATCAACCTATAGATGAAATTCTATCTTACTAAACTAAATCGAAATTACATGTATTGGTAGCTCCATGGTTCTGACGTCTTGGGTTCAAGTCCTGACACACCGAATAGACAAAAATGTGCGTTTCAAGATTAAATATGAATCACTATAAACCAGTTATAGGCCAGCGTGGCAGGTTTTGGCCGTAACTCTCTTATTCTGAGAAGAGATCCGTCTCCAACAGTGGATAAAACCTGAAAAAATAATTGTATTCATGGATTTACGCACCCTAAGTACATGGCATAGCGAACGGTTGCTTAGAATTAAAAGTAAGTGCTTCTGATGTAGGTATAACCCTGAATAGAAAGTCGAGCCACCTACAAAAGTAATGTTCACATTAGTTATGAGATGTTATTTATAGTTATGTGAAGTTAGATTTTGATTTGATCTTGCATTGGTCAAGGAAAGATGCACCATGGTGGTCAGGGCGTATCTTAATGAGTAGTCGTTATGGTCAACACGGCGCTAGGCCCGTCGTTGCGTCGAGGATTCCTCGCAGTGGATGTTTACATCCAGGCTCCGGTTTCATTCCATCGTTAGCCGGCGACACCGTGCCGACCATCAGTTTGTTGCCAACTCTTGGCTGATGTGAAAGTGAGATAAGTGTTTAAATAGTGCAATCATATTGACTAATTACTAAATTAATCATAAATTCAATTTTAAAAGCAATTTCTTGAGGCTGTTTAGTGATTGATACTTATAAACGGTTTGGTATTTTTTTTTATTTGTTGCCATCCGTATTTTATGATTTTATTTTTAATTAAATTTAGTGTATAATTGTACTACAATGTTCTTTCCTATTTTTTTGCAGTATCATGACAGTATCTATGTGCACTACGGTGCAAAAAAATATCATAAGTATATATATTTTTTAAATTAATGAAATAGTATCGCACGTGGTCAAAGGTTCAAATACTGATAAAATAAATATAAATGAAAAGGGGTTCAAAATACTTATGTGTGAAAGAGGCTTACTACGAAAAAGAACGTTTAGTACGTAGTCCTGATAAAATTCAATTGATATAATTCAACGAAATAAAAATTATAATTAAATCGAATTACTTACTTGAGTATTCAACAATTGTCATCTTACATAAGTGTACAAGATGGAAGTTTAATACAAACGTTTCCCTGAACGTAGAATACATTGTTGCGACTCGATACCACTGGCCATATGATGAACGTTCAAACAAAGAGCTATTCAGCATTGCAACACAACACCAAAGGTTGTATCAAGGTAAGTTACATGTTAAGTTACAGTTACATGTCATAGTTTTTGTTAAAAGTGTTCCAATTTGTGGAAATCTTCACTGATACATAGAACTGAAATGTATAAAGCAACAGTGCACTGCCAGCTTGTGAAATTTAAAAAAAGAATACATTATGTAAAACCAGATCATGAGACAAGTTTTGATAAAATAACAATTAATTAAAATGCACTAGTTTCATGTTTTCGAAAACATCAGAAATACGTAAATGAAAATGAAACGTTAAAATTATGTATCGAACGCTAGTTCCCCAACATTTCAAGAAACCAATGGAGGAATCAGGTGACATGCGAGAAATGAAGAAATCTGAATGTTTCAAAGCAAACACAGTAGTGTGCAATGCTAAGTATCATCATGCATGTACTTACTTTGTTTGTTCTGAAATCTTCAAACTAACTTCAACGACGGACACTGTATCCCTGTCGGAGACCATCGAAGCCTTAGGGTAATGTATAAACAACAGGAATGTTATGTACAGTATACCGATAATTCTATATGTAACGTTTTTGTTGTCTTATATTGCTCTCTACTCTACGTGAGTTGAAATTCGCCAATCTACCGAAGCTCAGTATTTTAAAGTATTATTACTCATATTAAATATATCATACATTGTTCTTCAAGAAGTATTGATTATATTAATTGTACGATATATGGTTCTTTAAGTATTATTAATTACATGAAATGTATGGTACACGGTTCTTTAACAATTATTGATTATATTAATTATAGGGCATACGGTTCTTGATTGTTATCAATGTAACCCCTCCGATGTTGTAAATGTCCATAGGCGACGGTGACCGCTTACTGGTTGGGCCGTCGGCCTGTTTTTTGCTTTGCCTTTTAATATAAAAAATATTGATTGCACTAAATATGCGATACATGGCTCCTTAAATATTATTTATTTTTCGAATATTTTAAATGCATTAAAACTTCAAAAATGTATAAACATACGTTTATTGAAAAGAAAGCATCAACGCAAACGGCATGTTAATAAACATTTCATACTATATCAACATAAATTGTTTATTTAAATATATATAACAGTGAATAAAATCATAAAATATGTATGACTATGTTAGAAGAACAAAAGATATGGTTAGAATTGTTTTAATAGTATTTTTATTCTTTTGTACAAAATTGGTATGTCTAATAAGTTAAACTAAGATCATACTAAAATAACACTAAGTCATGGTCAAAGGTAAAAAAAACGCTATTATTTGTACGTATTTTTATCACGAAGTAATATTAAATGCATGTCTATTTGGAGATAACCGATTTAATAAATTTAAATTTATTTACATTACACTATAAAAGAATAGGCATATTTAAATGTATGGCAAATGGCCACGATATAAAATGACGTATTAAGAGGAAAAATAAATTTTAATTTTTAATATCTAAAAATAATAAAAGGATTGATTATCTTCTAAGCCTCTTTTTAGCAGTAAAAAATAGCATTTATATGTGTAACCAAAAGTTATCTTGTGTATTGTACTATCATTATTATAAGAAATTTATTATTATTTTATTAGCATGTAAGCTAATAATGTTATTTAACAAATCATTGAATGTATAAAGCAACAGATATTCTGCATTATATAATTATTATTAGCAAGTTTATCACGTTTCTAGACACAAAAACGATTGTGTCATATTGTACAATTTCATTTGAAGGTACTGTTTTTATTAATAAATCTTAAATTGAGAGGCAGAACCTTTAAATTGTCCTAATTTTATTTTATTCAATTACATATTTTCTAAACGAATGTTTTAAATTGTTCGACTTGACATTATTCATCCGTGGTCCTACAAATTCACAGCACAGTAAAATTCAATTCATTCACATAAACTCGACTACGTGGGAGATGCTTTTCGCTGGATCGCAGCGAAAAGCTTCATAAACCTGTTCTATCTGAAGCTCTTCGGCACCGGTTTGGGGATCTGGCGGCTGATGCCCTCCTGCTGGTACTCGAGGTCGCAGGGTCGGATTAGTTCCTGACCACCTTGATGGATCCACTTGTTGCATACTGCAAAAATAAAAAGAAATGTTTTCTTGACAGTTACGTAGTGACGGTGCAGGCTAAGTGGGGGAGAGCTGAGGGCGGTTGGGACACGTACCCCATTTGGAGCCGCGTAGCACGGGGCAGGCGGCGTGGCGCGTGGCGAAGTCCCCTTCGCCCGAGGGGTGCAGGTTGAGCCAGAAGGCAGCGGCGCGGCGACGCGGGAACAGGCTGAGGCCCAGCTCCGTGAACACCGTGGCGCCGCCCTGCGCCACCTCCGACATCTGCGCCACACACCACAGACAGATGTTTTTTTCTGTTACCTTTAATTTATTGTCTATAGCTATTAACAACTGGTAACAATCTTTTTTACATTCAAATTTAATTTCATTAAGCTCGCATTTTATTTGGACTTTTCTAGTATCAACCAAGAAGTAAAAGCATTTTAAAAAGTTTCATCAACTTTAAAATAATAACATTGTGTGTTTCTAAAAATTTACTGAGAAATAAAATGAAAAACGTGTATGTACTTTATGATAACTCGTATTACTAGTAAATTAATAGTGCGACAGGACTTACGTAAAACAGTACCGTAGCTATTCTATTGCCACTGAATTTTCCGAAGGCGTTCTCTTTCTTCTGTAAAACAGAGCAGATAAAAACTACTAAACTAACCAACTAAAA
>DWFV01001743.1:0-10706 GCA_018246775.1 Parelbella machaon machaon | reverse complement strand
TGGCAGACTATGGCCTTAACCCTCTCAATATGAGAGGAGACCCGTATTTCAACAGTGGAATGACAAATGGGTCGATTATTATTATTATTATAACATGACGCTTTCTTGAAAGGGTAAACAGAGGACTGTAGTATATACTCCCAAACACCAGTAATGTTATAATATATAAAACTGAATAGAGGGTAAGACATTCCAGCAAGTCATATAAATTTTAATCACATATGTACAGCAAGGGGCGCAATGTCTATATTCAATTAAGGGACAGACAAGAGTGGTTAATTTTCGAAGTATTGGGTTTGCGACTTGCCAAACTCCATAGGGGTTCGACTAATTCATTTTCCCCGACCCCTCGAATGACCGTCCATATGAAACACTGCCATATTCGCCTCACCATCACTGGATACAAATACCGTGTGTATATTTAGCCCGCAAAGCACATAGCCGATGCGTAAGTTCACTTACTATATACCTTTTTTTGCTCAGCGCACACGATGTTTCGATACGTTATTTGCGATTCCCTTTCCTGGAAGGAAGATTTGTTTCCTACAGGAGCAGGCTATTATACGATATAAAGACATTTTTCCCGTACACACGACGTGTAATAAACAAAAGTAAGCTGCGAGAGGAAAAATTACTGAAAGGAAATATCACATTGGTCTTATCAAGCATGTGGTTGATCTACTACGCAGTAAGTCCACTGGTCCAATGTACCTTCCAATGTTCCACGTACGTACCATGTAGTAAAAAAAATTCTATATTTGAATTTGATTCAATTCTACATTTTTTATAAAATTATGTTAAGTGTATGTTAGTAGACAGTAGTGGACCGAGATAGGCTGATAGGAGATATGATGATGATGATGATAATCAGCTCTTTGCATCCAACCACTGGCAGCCACTTTGCGTATATCGTCACTCCACCTAGCTGGAGGGCGTCCTACGCCTATGAAAAGGGCTTTATAAACCTCCAAATTATTCAAAACGAACTGTAGTATGTAACACAAGCAGGTACTCCAAAAATAATAAAAACTACCTTCCCAATGTCAACATAGAGAAGAAATATGTACCGTTGTAAAGACACCAAATCCACATGTAATGTGACTTATGTTTAGTGAGCGCTCTCCAGGGATGGTAGGGGTGAAACTTGCCACCTGAAACATGCAACCTAACAGAAATAAATGCGCGCAAACGTAATTTGTGCTTCCTAATACTTAAATGACTCTAAATGACTTATAGCACCCCAACCAGGTAATTATGCACAGTAAATATATTGTCGGTCAAATGTAGGGCTAGTAATAATATTAAGGCACTAAGATATTAAAGGATTTTCTATCCAAAATAGCATATAACTAACAATAGAAAGTTGTTCGTCCTTACCTATAATTAGAGATTAAGGAAAATCAGTTCCCGTCTAGAACGAGACTTAATTTGCTCAAAATTCTTTGTTATTGGTATTTTATTATTAAGTTTTAAAACAAGAGAATACTGTGAGGTAAGCGCATCACATTACCACTCAGTAGTGTGGTTAACTTAATAAAAGTTTTGTACTGGACAGTATCACTAAATAATTACTAAAACAAAGAAAGAAGCAACCGTTATCGCGACAATATTGGCAAACAGATATTGTTTATATGGCATCCGTTTGAAATGAGTCAACAGAATTTTCAATAAACACTTAAGATCAGTAAGCGACAAGTACTAAGTTCCGATAGAGATGGCTTGGTTGGCGCTTACAATAATATCAACCGCCATTCCCTCGCACGGGCAGTTTCACTAACATAAAATACTTATAACAGAGTATGCATTCCTAAGCTCACATAAACTTAACATTGCGTAGCACAAATTCCACCACAACTGAAAATAGGTACACATAGGTTTTAAGCAATGACCCTACGCAAAAATTCGTATTCCACATGTAACCGCAAAAACAAATATAACAAAGAATAAAAGCAAGTAAAGAACGCAAACCCGCCCAAAAAGGTCCTATCACCGAGAATAGCTTACAACCGATAAAATAGTTTATTGTAAATGAGAGAGAGAACTCTACGATAGATAACGTAGAGAAATATATGAGAAAAACTCTAGAAAACAAAGATACATACTATATATACCTCCTTAGTGGAGCAAAATCTGATACTCCACTGCAAAAGTTCGAACCTCTTAATATAATTAAGAGTCCAAGATAAATATCTTTGGGACCATGGTCAAGATGCATCTGTGTTTTGTTCTTCTATGACATCAATGGACCCACATATATCAATGTTAACAAAAACGTCCAACAATACGTCACCCCAACTCTCATTATCATATCACTCCATTTAATGACAATTATCTTTATTTGATTTCAGTCAATTGAATTAAGAACTAGTAATTAAAATATCATCATATTACTCCATTTAATGATAACTATCTTTATTTTATTTCAGTCAATTGAATTAATAACTAGTAATTAAAAATGCATTTATTATTTCGTTTAGTTCTGTACAAATATAAATAGGAATATAATAAATAGCATCTACAGTTATTACAATCTGAAAAGTTTACTGTGATTTTAATTTCAAAATGAGCTAACTCCTCTTACTCATAAATATTTAAAAAATCATGTTGTCATTTTTATGAGCAATGAAATATATTTTATTATTATAATCGATTTTGGTGCTACCAGTGTCGGACCGCGCAAATATTCTACCACCTACGGTTTATATCGTAATGTACTACATCTAGGACAAAGGTTTTTTAGACACACACACAAAAGGACAAAAAAAGGGAGAAAGGTGTAATTGTGAAAATCATGATATATCTCATAAATAAAAAACTAAGTCAAAATATATAGTCCCAAATTAAACCGACACTAACCAAAGCAATTACGTACATATCCATTGAAATACAAATATGACGCCAATAATAATCGATGATATGAATGTGTACATACAATTTAATTTATGGAAATAGTTATTGGTTAGTGGAGAACTCACGGGAATCACAAACACAAACTTTGGTATATTTATCTATCGAACCCTTGAGAATAACAGTAGCCTCATGTTTTACTTACCATAGTACTTTATATGCTGTAATAAGAACGATTAAATTCATCTATTATCATTTCTTGTATAAAAATATATGGGTAACACATAGAAGCTATACAACGAAATATACGCTATATCTAGTAATGAATAGGCTCATTTACTATTCCATAGTGTCACGTAGACATAACTGGTGATAACGTGAGAACTTTCTACGGTCCTCTGCCTACGTTGATCGGGGTTATAGGCGTGATGTTACCATTTTTATAGGTAACATTGAGTAAATGAATATATGTTAGAAGTCTTTGTTATTGTGCCGCTTAAATATTTGTGTAAAAGTTTCTAACTTCAAAGTAAACAACTTTAGTGATAATATATAGAGCTCAAATTATCCAGCCTTAATAGTGACTACATGTTATTCTAGCCTCAAATACCGTTAGAAATTCTAGAGAAAATTGTTATTGGCTTCGAACACGATACGGTGTTTTCAAGATTTAATATAATATTATTATTGGGCATTATCAAACTTTTCTTATGTTTTCAGTTACTTACTCGTTAAGTTTTCAGTATCTTAAATATTTTCTCATATAATGAGAAGGGTTAAGGCTATTATGATAGCCAAGTGCGTGTTGGCAAACTTCACATGCCTTAGAGAACTTAGAGGAAAATTTTAAGGTGTACAGCGTTTCCCACGACATTTCTGTTCATAGTTACAGCAAACATTATTTAGTGTTAAAACGAGCATTTTCTTAAAAAGCTGTGCGCTGGGATTTGACAACAGTACTCCCAAATTGGGAGCTCATTCAATACTTGATAAACATTGGTCCATAAGTTATAGTCACTATTACGGACCTGCATCTTCTCGGTTACTACATGTCTAACATAAAATGTCAATATCTTCATGACCAACAGAAACCACGCGAACATATGGGTATGATATAGAAATAATGGATATTATGGGTCACATGGGAAATGATAGTCCCAACATTAAAAGTCTGTATAATGATTCGACCGGAATAATTTAATTGGATAGAAATAGTCGTATGTGCCTTTGGGGACGGACAGAGTCGTTAATGATAATAATAAAGCTTATAGCCCCACACCAGGAATTCGCGTCTTGGGCTGATGGGCACAACCCCAAAAAGAAATGTTGGGACAAACTGAAAAAGGAGGCATTTAGAGATCCCGACGAGCATTAAACTCGTAACATCCTGCACGGCAAAGTACAAAAAGGGACAGTAAAAGATCAAACAATGGAATATTATTTCTAGTGGAGTGATTTCGATTCACACTGAATAAATGCAAGCACACGTTTCAAGGGGCACTCGTCAAATTTCCACAAAAAATGATCAATTAACAAAAACGACCGAGAAAAGGAAAATGGCTATACATACTGGTGTATAATATATACTTTTTTCAAAAACAATTGTCCCAATGCACCGATTATTCAATCTATCTTCTACTGAGTTTTGCTACACTTGTATGTGAAGAGTCAAACTTTCAAATTATTCTATTCAAGAATATACACTTTATTACATATATATAATAGCTATCATCGTCATCAGCCTGTCTTCGTCCACTGCTGGTGGTTCTTCCGCCTCCTTTTCAGGTGGTTATGCCTATAATCCCCACGCTGGGCATTTGGCTCGGGATCACATAAACTCACCATGGAATGAAACAAGCTACGGACACTAGATAACACGAGTTCACTTTTACTTATTTCCACATTATATCATTTTACTACTGGTTCCTCGAAGCGTCACTAATAATGGAAGTGATTGTAATCAAATTCATAAATATTAAACACCTGAAAAAACAGCCAATAATAGGCATCGACAAAAGTTAACGTGTAGTTGAAATCGTTGCTCGTAATCTACGAAGTTATGAAAAATTAATATCCTTCATAACTCTACTCGTACTGGAAAACATGTATACATGTAGGTAATATATATGAACTAAATAAATTGAATTCCACAAACTTTACCACACGAAACGTCAAAGCTATCTGTTCATATATCCTTCATAATACTACTATCGTAACTAAGCAACGGGAACCAATAAATCACGATCAAGATATTATTATACTTATCTATGGATTTTTTAATAGACAAACAGCTGATTCCACGATTCTTGAACGAATATGGAACTCACGATCCTCTAAACACCAGCAGTACAATTCTTGCAGCCATATTACAAGATAAATTCTAATTTTACAAAATTTTAAAGGGCTATCAAAATTATGCTTACTGGAACATTCGATCCAAACAAACATAGACATTACCGTGGCTAAAGTAATCCTGGAAATAGTCCAGAAAGCCAATAATAGAGGAACCCCATTGTTTCCTCAAACGTAATTATCCTCGGGAAGACTTTTCTATACACACACGCCGTTACAATAGGTCTTAATAGAATTTGGCCGAATTCACATCACATTGAACTTTTAGACTTGATAGAAGAAAGAGCACTTGGAAAACGTGAAGCTCTAATGGAAATTTCTATAATTGAGGTAGGTATATAAAGAAAATGTTAACGAAAAATAAAATAATAACGGAAAAAGTAATATGTGCCTGAGAATGTTGTGATAACATATTTCTGACCTTATGTTGATGCTATTATGACTAAAGCAAAAATTTGATTATTGCGAAAAATTTGCTGATTTGATTGATGAATTAATTGACAAATATTATTTTTTATAATGAAACCTCGAAGTTGTTCAATTGATACTAAAATATTTCAAGAGCATTGGAAAATAATGAAAAATTCTACATTTCTGCTAGTGTTACCAATTATATAATATGTACTATTAATTAGGTTATTCTTGGGATAAAACCAGTCTTTGTTTCATAAACAACAACAAAAGCATGACTGGCCGACTCATATTCGTGACTAATCACGACCACTAATCACGTATTGAACATTTCACCCTGACCAATCTCGTTACTTTGCACAGCGACAAAGAAACAAGCACGCTGGCTTATTTATGTGCGTGACAATTAACCGTGCCCTATTCATATGCTCGGTTTTATTACAAATAATTCTGATAACATTTTTTTATTAAATAAAGTTGTCCTAAAATTAGGTTATATTGACTACTGTTTCTAAAACGAATGTGAATTTGTTCCAGGACTTGCTGGTAAGGGAACTGCCGTTGAGTTTATCGCTACTGTTACACAACAATGCTATTTATTCTGATTCTGATAAAGCGCGGCCCAACATTAGTTCAAACATAAACAAGTATCGTTTAGTACTAAAACTATAGTGAGCTTTCACTTGTGAACAAGAGATGGCGCTGTATCTAGAAACATGCAATTAAAATCTTAAATATCTAGAATATAATCAAGTTGCGAAAAAGAACTAATGCGTATGTAAACATAATTCGTCTAGTTACTTAAGACATTTTAAGAAATGAGCGACAAATTAGTGTCCTAAATTATCAAATATAATATTAGCGCCTACTCACTACAGGGCAACATTATTAAGCCTATAAATAAATATAGATTACGTGTATTATCTATGTACTTAGTTATAAATTCGTCTTATAAAAATTTGTAATCCATTGTAATAACCACCGACAAAATCTCAAGTTTCCTCCCTTACTAAACCAACCGCTTACTTTGTTACTCAAAACACGAAAATGGTCACGAAAATCACTAGGAAAATACAACCAATCATAATTCACAGAAATCCCTTCATGAAATATTTAACTCCATTGTGAAATAAAGGTGAAATACATTCGCAATGAACTTATTCAGCCGTTTATTCACGTCCCTATCAATTATGATTTATTGCCAACAATGCGTACTATGCATTAATAATAACACGCTTAATTTAAATTTTTACCACGTAATGGTCTAATACCGTGGTAATAAAAGCTAAATAATTTATAGGGTCGCATTCGCGAGAAACTTAATTGTTCACAATTAATTTAACTCCCACTGCTAGGCGCTGGTGTCTCCCCGTTTAGCGCAGCCTTCAATCTTACTCCACAACCCTGACCCAATGCGGATAAGTGGATGTTAGGTAGCGGGTGTCAGTTCTCGCTAAGTCATTTTTTAACCACTTTAAAAGCATTCGGCTGTTTCAGAAATGTTCAACTCATCTTATAAATAGTCATAATCATGAAAATATAAAAATAAATGTAGTCAGTAATTTTTCATAGACTTTTAGGTACTTTGAACAATGTTTATGAAAGAAAATCCTCAAAGCCATTATTATTAAGAAACCAATGTTTAATTGTTGAAATTAACTGAACAAATCCTACACTAAGTACTCCTTAGGATTGGGAACATGTGCATTGGACTTTCTGAAGTCATGGCCTTAAAGAGAATTGTATCTACCTACACTCCTAACACTCCTAACACTCCTAACGGAATTGTAATAATTCCTAAAAATCGATTGGTGTCTAATTCAGAACTTTTGTAAATCTTCTAGACTGATAATGTCTTAATTATCGCGATATTTTATTGCTTATTTTGTGCTTAATATATACTTGTAATTATGTACTGCATCTAACAAAGGAATTAAATAGCTAAGTGTAGTGGAAACTCGGACTAGGAATAATGGTCTCACTTACCTGTGGTTTCCGACATCCATTTGTCTTAGTGGTTTCAAAGATGCTATATACTCCGTTAGTACATTGCTTAACATGCTGAATCCTTACATAATAATTTTCGAATTCGGTTTCCGCCCAGATTAAATTAATGGTAAATTGGAATATTTATCTTAATTCTAATATTGTATTTATCTGCATCCATGACATTTATAACCCAAGTAAGCCGAATGTAGAACTGTCAATGTAGAGCGCTATTTTTTATATATTATATATAGGTGTGGTAGGTAGGCGTTTCAAGGAAAAAGAGCGATACGTAACTAAAATAACGCCAACAAAAAAACCAGTCATAAAGTCACCAGTCCACTGTAAAGTGAAAATGAGATTGTCAGCGTAAATCACAGGTCACACGCGAACTGCTAGTATAAAAATATAATTACTGTTCGTCAAACAGAGGTTGGAAGGGTTTAATTTTGTATGGTAGAGTTCTGAATAACAATAGTAGGTGAATGGATAACTTTTTTCTTCGGTTAATTACGTTCTATAAATATAGAGTAAGGGAAACTGTCACGAGTGTATTATGTTACTGGATATTACGTATTTAACAAGTTACAATCACAATTTAATAAATACATGCACTATAATTTCTATTGCAATTAATTGATTATTTACAGTCGCCTACTCAACAGTCGACGAACACGGTCTTACGTAAACTTGAAACCGATGATTATTTGCCACCACATTGTTACTACGAAAGCTTCCAAAGAGATTTGCTGATTGGGATCTTTGAAAACAAAACTGAACTGGAAAGCTATCATGATAAAACACCCATACAATAAAACTCAAAAGTGTATTAATCGAGGTATGATGAATACAAAGGAGAACGATTCACCATCATAAATCCATCTAAACAGCACAAAACTTTATATTAAATAGCCATTGCAACCCGCAGCCATCTCTATTGAAACACAAATAAACGTTGATGTCGTATCTTAATTGGTTGAAACCCAATCAGCAACTCTACAAAATTTTTTCAACATGAAAATGTATTTAAATGTAACTTTACAATAAAACGCAGTAACTAAAACTAAAATAAATTGCCTGTAAAGAAATATCCCGAGCTGAAAATGTGGAAAACCGTCGACGTCGCACACGAGCGACTCTAGATAATAGAATTACTGCGCGCATTTGTAGAGGTAGAGTTGTTAGTACTATGCTATGGCAGTTAAGTACTGTACACTACGTGTAATAATAATTATAGTTTCTACATCTTTTATGCCAGGAAGTATTATATAGTTTGTCCATAATACTTTGCTGGTCCATAGCTGCAGTGATTAGTGGTACTTACTTATTTGCTGCAATGTTTTATTCTGGTAAGGATGATTTAGATTGTGTATGACATTTGACTGATCCATTGCTCCAATGATTAATGAACCTGACTGCTGAGCCAACTTTAAACTACACACTGAGCTCTTCTCTGCAAATATTGCAAACTAATCGTCACCCGAAGAACTCAATGACAACAATGAAAAAGACCCATACTTACATGACCGCCTACTACCTCCTTTAAAATAAAACAATAATACCAACATTACAGCTTAACAGCAGAAAATATAGAGCGTCGAGTTTTCGACATATAAGTTAGTTCGCTTTTAAAAAACGCACAAAATGTATTACGGCCGCGTGCCGCATCCAAATGGGATTATTGGAACTAAGGCCTTTATTTACATTGAGCGCGATATGTCGAAACAGCTCTGATGTGCTACTGAATAGTTTTCCAACAAAGCTGTGTTAATCAAAACTATACGAGCTCAGTAATGTAATTGTTCAAATAAATTAAGCTTATATTAAAATAAAAAAAACAATGCTTTTGTGTCGTACTCTTCTTGTGTACTTTGTAGGTATTTCAATGTTTTGTTCGTGAAGGAAGATAATATGTAATTCCCTGTTCAGACCAATTCAAGTGTAAAAGGATCGGAGAGTAATGGCTATTTATTTTAAGTGCAAACAATTCATATTAAAAGTCATTCCCAATTTTATTGTTACATTGAATTTAATTGTTTATTGTTACTTTTAATATTAATTAAGCAATATATTCCTTTAACTCATACGATACATAAATTAAAATGATTCAAATTTTGATCATAAAATTACTTTATTGTGACTGTAATTTTAAATTGTACTTCATTTATAGTTCCATTTATATTATTTATATTTTATTTAATATTTGTATGCAAAAATTGGCAGAGGAAGCGAAATATTAATATTATATGTAACAACATATACAAATACGCCACCTTGCTTAACAAATCAATATTTATTCTCTTTAATTTGATTTTATACAAGCGAAACAAAGACTTTTCGAATCAGTTATCTTCTTAAGATAATTAAAACACACATTTATATCTGTAATACGATGACTTACGTTCGAATTTCGAATAACGTGTAAACAACACCGTTCGTTAAGGTAACAATGTAATGTAACAGCAAACATTGTAATGTAACATAGCAAACATTGTAATGTAACATAGCAAACATTGTAATGTATCGTATCACGCTCGTATTGTTTTAATCTAAGTACGTGGGTGTTATTTACATGAGACTTGTCTGAGTTATCGTGTACGCAAGTGCGGCAGTACATTCTCGTATATAATATACTTTATTCCGTGTAAACTTTATATTCGGTTTGGTATATATATACACAAATATTTGTATTCAAGAAACGAACAAATAAAGAGGTGTAAAGTATATATTAGGGTTTCGCGATCAAATAGGAAACCATTATTATTAATTGTAGTATATCTTCACGTCAAGTTCTTTACAGGTCTCTTGGGTAAGCAACGAATAACGAACGACAAACATCTCTATCCTGAAAGTATTTATATAGTCCTACATTCGACACTTTGTTCAAATACGCACAGTTTATGTGGCTTAAAAGGAAGTAACAGGACAAAACGCCAATTGAACTGTCGTTTTGTCCGTCTGTTTGTAATTATACGTTATCATTAACTCACACACATGCACACACGCACATACACACACGTAATACGTACTATAAACGTAGCGACGATAATTGTGATAAATATAACATATATAATGTAAATCCATTATTGGCTTTCAGTGTAACTAAAACG
>DWFV01001742.1:0-10708 GCA_018246775.1 Parelbella machaon machaon | reverse complement strand
AACACGCTTATTCTCGCTTTCCTACACGAAGGGTGTTGAATATGGCAATATTATATATTTGTATTGTTGCTCAAACTGTTTTTGTAAACTGTTATGTTGGTATTAAACAATATGTTATAATTTTATAACAGTAAATTACAAATCTAAACGTATATTTCATTGTAATAATGTTCAAAATAGTAAACATTTATGTCTACTTATCTTTTCTTCCACAATTAATACAAACTTCTTATTTACTTTACCATATGCAGTACTTCCGCGTTATGTAAATAACCGAAATTATTTAATGCATTTGACCGGTAGGGCTTCAATGTATAAAACCACTTTTATACATGTAAATAACGAGTATATTTTATTTTATTCTCTACCCTTCATAATGGATGACAAAATGAAATAACTAAAGCTTTTTTATCAAAATACGCGAGGATTACGAACAAAAACTAATGAATTTTACAACAATCTTTTATTACTCGATTCTGACGTAATATTGATCACAGAAACATGGCTCTGCGATTATGGATGCCGAGCTATGTGATGATAACTTCGCCGTGTTTCGGAAGGACAGGGGTCACTGGGCGGAGGAGTCATGATACTCTGCGCTTCTCGTTTACAAGCTCGCAGAAGACCTGAATGGCAGAGTGAGGATCTAGAAAGTGTCTGGATAACAATACCTTCTCAAGCGTTAGGATCCTCTCATGACCTTCATATTTCAATAGTCTACATACCTCCTAATTCTGATCTTGTTTTACGAACACAACTATTCATGGATTTAATGTCACGAGCACGTAAAGACTGCCCTAATGATCATTTTATAATTGCTGGGGATTTTAACCTGCCTTGTATTAATTGGGGGATAACTGATCCGATAATTCTAAGAAAGGGGTCAGTTGAGATTCAAAACGCAGCAACAAGTCTCATTGCTCACACCTCCTTCCTGGGGTTAGCAATACATTAGACTTAGTCTTCTCAGACTCAGCGGTTTTAATAATCAAACCTGATTTATCATTGGTAAAGGAAGACCCATATCATCCATCGCTTTCTAATATAGTCATAGATATCTTAGTACCACCGTTAAAGTATCAATTACGCACTAAATTTATATTTAATCAAGCGGACTATGATGGTATAAAGGATTTTCTAGAAAAGCATAACTGGTCGTTCATTATGGATAATAGTTGAAACATTGAGGAAGTTATTAATATTTTCTATTCAGTCCTTAATAATTGTATAAAAACCTATGTCCCGCAAGTTCGTAGTTCAGGAACGTACGTTAACCCATTTGGTATAGCAATGCCTTGATTAAATTAATAAAAGAGAAATTCAAAGCCCATAGAAGTTGGAAAAAACATCGCAACCCTAACGATTACGTAGACTTCACAGAGCTTAGATCCAGACAAAAGAAAATACAAGATGAGGGTTACAACTCGTATATCACTTTCTCTCAACAACAAATTAAGAATAATCCCAAATTTTTCTGGTCCTATATTAAATCAAAAAGAAAACATAATTCCAATTACCCTCATCGAATGACATATATGAATACTATATTAAATACGCAACTAGATATTTGTTCGGCATTTAACAGCTTTTTTCAAAGAAATTTCAGTAAACCATGCAATAATTATTCTCAAAACCCAGTCTACTACGCATCTCAGTCTAATAACGTTCATAACGTTACGGTAAGTAAAGAGGAAATATACAAACTAATTAAAAGAGCGGATGTAACAAAAGGATCCGGCAGTGATCACATTCCGCCTATATTTTTTGTTAGGTGTGCTGAATGGTTGTCTGGACGTATTGACTCAATCTTCAATAGATGTTTTCAGGAAGGTTATTTTCCAGAAGTTTGGAAAAAAGCACACATCGTGCCTATACATAAAAAGGGTCTGAAGACTGAAATAGAAAACTATCGCCCTATTTCAATATTAAATGTCCTAAGCAAGCTTTGTGAAAGAGTAGTTCATGGTCGCATATACCCTATACTAGCAGCATCAATACCTGAAGAACAGCATGGATTCATGAGAGGACGATCTACAGCCACAAACTTACACACACACACGCGCACACACACACACGCACGCACACACTCTGACACTCGCACGCACGCACCCACATAAACATCTTAGCGACTGTTCTCTTATATGTATCTGTAGTAAAATGTAAATCCAGTATTGGCTTTATGAATAAGCAGAAATATACGTACCTACATACAAAAATATTAAGCTGTGGATTTTGTAAATAAATAAAAAAATCAGCTTTTAAACAATAACGTAAGTAGAATTATAATTTTATGAACATTAAGGGTGTCTGGCGAGGGGTTGCAACGATGTTAAATGTCTGGCGATGAATGACGTGATTTTTAATAATATTCTGAATATAATACGAAAAAATCACACTTTATTATTTCATGAATTTAGATCGCTATTATACACACTTTTAGTACCGTTTACCTGCCAAATTCACGATAAACCAAACTCCATAATGTTCCATCGTCCTTACCTGTGTTGGGAGCATGCGCTGACCAACTTTTAGCTTTTATAAAATAACGAACATCTGGGGTTCACGTGCTCTTGCTCTATTATATTGGTGAATAGGCTGTATTATTATTTCAATTGATGCATTCGGTTTAATAAATAATGTTACGTTGTAATTTTCAGATCTAGATAGGCTTCTTGATTTTAATAACATCGAACAAAACAAAATTAAACATTAATTTGTGTATGATCCGCACCATACATCAATGAATAAAACCAATGTTTTGTTGGTTTCTTGAATTTATTTACTCCCGGATAGGGAACTGATATATAATTGAGTTACGCCGACGCGGTTTTGCGGTGAACTAACTTAAATTACGATGCGATGCGACATGAAGCTAAAAGGCTGATGTGACATTTTATACGTAACCGTACAATTTGTTTTAGAATACGATAATCAATAATTGTTATGTTTATAGCGTTTGTCATGTTATATAAGTATAGGATAGGTTTCTAATTATTTTTTAATACTTATATCGATTTTTGTATATTTTCAAACTCGTTTTGTTTTCTGCTTCGTTGGTCGAGCGGTTGCAAGCGCGACTGCCGATTGGGAGGTCCTGGGTTCAAATCCCGGGTCGGGTACTATTGGAATTTTCTCATTTAGAATTTCTAGGCTCACCACTTATTCCATTGTGACTTAAACATAACTGGTAAAACGTGTGTACTACACTCCTCTGCCTACCTCTACGGGGATTACAGGCGTGATGTTAAGATTTTTTTTATCTTTAACTATTGTTTTTGATCAATGACTTCTTTACAAAATATACACTAAAAAATAAATTGATAATATATAAAATTTCAAATTTATAAATGAGGTAGATAACATTGATTTTGCACAATTGTTTCCAATTTTTTTTTGATTATTGAAACTGACAATTATCTCATAATTAATTTGTGCACAATATTCTTGGTTAACCTGTCTTTTGCTAATACAATCAAATTTGATGATTTTCCCACACGTGAACAGGCATTGCGATTCAATAGATGAGCCAGATCTTGAAACTGGCATAAAATTTGGCGCCAAAACTTTAATAATTCTCTAACAAAAGTAGTACAAATTTTTTTCTGTTAACAATGGTAATAATATTGTAACATAATACACAGTATAATTATAAAAATATCAGTCACAAACAATTAAAATAGTACGGTTATGTCGTGAACATAAATAAATATCACGTGAAATAAAGTAATAGAATTTGTATTCTAAGAAGCAGAAAACAGCGCCATCTATTGGGTGTATCTGCAACCTAGATGACAAACGATGTTGAAGAATTATATCGATGAATCAACGTACACCGCCATCTATGAGAACTTCAGAAAACTAAACTCTTGCTTAATAAACATTTAATTTATACATTTTATTTGTTTATATTCACACCATAAGCGAATAATTGAGATAAAAAACTATCCTATCCAGAAAGTTGGACCAAATTACGGGTACATGTGAAATTTGATTGAAATCGGTTCAGTAGTTTTGGAGTTTATTGTCGACATGCATCGTGACACGAGATTTTTATATATATAAAGATATATAAAAATTACAACTTCACTAACCTTTTAAGTAGCGCAGCGCTGAACAGTCTTAAGTCCAGCGTGTTACTGGACTCCAGTTGCCTCAACAGAGAGAGGAAGACATCGAGGCGTCGTGGCGCGGCAAGGGCGGGTCCACCGCCACGGTAACATTCCAAGAGATGAGCTGGCACCCTTGGAAGGACTACACTTTGTGAACCTACAAGCCATTTGGAATGAAATATAAATTATATATCAGCATATTATCAATAATATATCATCAGCCTGTTTCAATTCACTGTTGAATGTAACTCTTGTCAAAGGTGTTTTTGCCCAACGCTGGGCACACATGGGTTGCTAAATAACATTCATTTTAATTTCAACCGCCTCGAAGGAAATAATTTTACAATACTCCAAAGCATTAAATGTAAACACATTTCCTTGAAGCACTTGAAAATATCAGATCAATATCACTTTTGTGAATCGACACTCCAAGTGTCTTGCGGGATAGGCAGACAGCATGAAGTGTCAAATAGCTCTATCCTTACAGACTGACATGCCTCTCCTACATTCACAACTACACATATGAAATAGAACTGTTAAACGTTACAATTTAAATGTGAGCTTAAGCAAAACCAAATGACACTTTCATAAGAGAATGTACTATTCAAGTACTCAATACTTACGGATAACTGCAATGAGTACTATTACAATAAATCCCTTCATGTTAATCACAGCTATTAATTTACTAAATCACATTATTAACGGGTTACTCCGCACACTTCCGACAAAACAATACACGCGAAAGCAAGATAGTTGATCAGTAGCGATAAGATATGATTCATGCTAAGTAGGGCGTGTATTTAGCCATTTTATGTAATCTTATTCTGTAGGACAGGTAGTAGGTACGCGATTAAAAGACAGTGTTAAAAGTAATTAGCTTTTATTTATTAAATTTCGATATTTGAAACTCAGTTACATCGGGCCAACAAACTTCAAGTTTTACATAAACCGAACAACAAAAACATTTTACATATTTTGTTATTGTGGCTATTACAACGAATACTGGAATTATTGATTCATAAAATAAATAAATAAAAAAATATGTATATTTTGGTATTATGTAAACATTTAGAACAACTTGGACAAACAAACGTTTTATAGGAATGTCATATTCATTTTAATTTGCTCTAAACATGAGTTTAGGTTTGATATTTAAAAAAACAGCTATTATACCTGAATACATATACAACTATATATTCAAAACTACAACTATTGTGGGTAAAATTGATAATTTTATATACATCTTCAACAAAAAGGTAAAAAGTACTGTAAGTTACTTTTTTATGACATTATATTGACCTTATAATTATTTTATTTATAACAAGATTAAATAATATTATTTATCTAGTTTAAGACTTTTAAGGTCGCCACAGACAGAGTTATAATATATATTACTATAATTGTGTCATATTATATTTTATAGCGAATTATTGTACCACAGACAGCAGCTATGCTATAATATATATAGCTTTGCGGTTATTATAATATAATGTGATATGTACCTATATCATAAAATGCCTTGCTAACATATATTAAAGCTGTCTGTGTCGAACTTTTACAATTTTAATTGAGGACAAATATACAACAATTTATATTTCACAAAATTTATTATTAGGTTTCAGTAAAGTAAAAAGTATTGAGAAGTTGTACCCAGTCCGCGATGATCAGACCTGCGCGCTATGATATGCCATCATCATCATCACCACCGTGTAATTCTATTGATTCCTATTATAATGTGTTATTCTATTGACAATTAATCATTGCGCTTTTTCAAGTTAAATATAATTACTGTCGCTAACAGTCTATTAGTTAGACACTATTAAAAATCTGATGAGTCTTTTTATCGTCATAGCGTTGTGACGTCATCACGCAGGTCCTATGTTATCGTACACGGGTTTCACAAGATTTATAATAATGTAGTTATAACACTGAAAAACTTATATTCAAATTTACACATTACATCATAAACTCAAATCAATGAAATAACATGAAAAAACCTAAGACCAATGAAAAAAAAATTTTTTAAGAGAGCATTTGCGACTAACCTGTAACAAGATTGTTGGTATCCAATGATTTGGTTAATGTGGAATATTAGTAAGTTCATGACTTTTGTTGGAACCCTCACTTGCTAAGTGTGGTAAGGTATGGACATGCTCGTTTTGACACAGGACTATGCCTAGCATGTCAGTATTACAAGAAAACAGGATTGCAAGACTATTAATAGCTAATACTATAAATAGTCCTATTGAACCTAATACCTTTAATAGTTCCATTGTTACTTATTCCATTAATAGTCCTATTGTTATGAATCCTTTTATCAAATAATAGCATTACTTGGTAACGGTCCTAATATTATTAGTTAGTATCAGTGCTATTGAAGATTAGTCACAGATGCATTGCTGCTTCATAGATATAGTTGCCTCAGACATAGTTTCTTCTGTTGTACACATAATCAGCATCCAAACTCCTCTGACATATACACAAATTGTTCGAATAATATTTGCTTCTGAAGTAAAAATCAAAGAGTATAAATAAATGTACTGTTAATTTTGTCAAATATTTATAAAAAGCTGGAAGTCTATTAAAAAAATATACATTTGTCTATTGAAACGAAAACTGCATGGGATTTCATTTTGTTCTGTTATTAAATGCAACACATTAATAAAATGCATTAGTAAGCTTATCACAATTCATATTATCGTAACACTAGCTTCGCCGGTTTCCCATCAATTTGTCGTGATGTGCCGTGTTTAAGTGTAAACTCGCGTTTGGTATATGCAAACAGTAAGTCAGTTATGAGAAATATCTGTGCTGTTGCAAACGACAGAGTCACTCCAAAGAAAAAGTTTGCATTCGCTGAGCCAGAGTATATCCAGAGGTGCCAGACAGTGGGTCCGAGGGCAGATGTGATGATGAAAGCACAGCCGATTATAAACTTCTGACGCATAACTGAAACAAAGGGAAGAACTCCGTCATATTTAAGTAAATAGAATATTTTATTGTAATAAATGTACAATTAAAAGACTGCCCTGCATGTGGGAAAAATAAGGATTATTGTTATTTTTAGACAGTATTGAATAAGTATCTTAGACATTCTCAATTATAAGTAACTCCAGGGAAATATTCAGCTAAATACACATAGAAGCTTAAATATAGTAAAGCTAACTTTTGATCAATTTTTGAAACCTGCACTGATTGTGTGGGATTAATAAAAACAATGACCATCTACGGGCAGCGGCATAGGCGGTACAAGAAGCCGTGTTCTGTGACCCTCAACCAGCATGTCTAACATGTGGATTATGGACAAAAGCACCTCAGGGATAGTCTATGTCCTCCAATGGACTAAAACAGTCTGATGATGACGAATACCTCAATCTAGCCAAAACAATAACCTACTAATTGTGTTTTAAGTAATAGCCACAGACAGATTTAGTACATAGAACACGTAACAACACACCTGTAATCCCCGAAGGGGTAGGTAGAGGAGTGTAATACACCCCCATATTTCACCAGTTACATTTAAATCCCATGGAATAGGTTGCGAGCCTATTGCCATTATTACATAGAACACAAAAATAACATATATTTTAGGCTAGCTAATTCATATAGACATGGTGTATAAGGCCACACCAACATTTATTAGACTAGTAACATCTACTTATCTCCATAATATCATATGAAGAGCAAGAAGAACTTGGTCATTAATAATATACTTACATGAAAATAAATGTTTCCACATAGGCAGTAAAGCCAGGTAGAAACCGACATCACCAATACAAGGGTACGATCTAAATATGGTTGATAGAGTTATCAGAACAGTAGCCAGCAGCATGGGTTCTCGTTTAAACCTTAGAGTTAGTGGCACCACATAAAGTGCCAAGGCATTGATTTGGAACGCACACACGAATAGCAGTCGGAAATGTTCAAACATCTCAGTGAAGAAATACCAAAATAAACCAATGTTCGGTTTTAAGTCTGGCACTGTTAATCTGAAAAGAGAAATTTACAAATTGATTAAGCCCCTCACATTATATTCTTAAGTGTGTTTAATAATTTTACTTAAGAGAAAATACCACTTCTTATAAGTTTTTCATAAGTACATCCTTACTTATGCCCCATATATACTTCTGAGTATAACCCACTGTCCAACAAGACTAAATAAAGGCCCATCTTAATAAAGCATGAGTCATGATACATTTAGTGCTGAAGTGGCTTTAATTTCCTATTTTCAAACAATGCAACCATACATATATTTCATATTCTGAATTTGCGTTTTGTACCTATTGACTGAAAAGTATGGTTAAGGAGTGTATTGCGGAAACTATTAACCCCTCAATATAAGTTTTGAACTAAAAACTCAGTTGTACTTTGAAGTGTAACAAGCACACAGAATGTATACCTTATCTTAAAGTAGCACATCGGGTCTTTAAAGATATTTGGTACCTATTACTCTCTGGCTACGCCATAATGGAGCTGATGCAATCAGATAAGAATAAAACTTTTTTTCAGTATAACAAACTTGTAAACATTTACTTACATGAAACCATATGTATTGTTCACATATTTATATGAACCTCCCATGATATATGCAGATATGTATATTAAGAAACCCCAGCACAGCACAAAGACGAGGAGAGTTCTGATGTACGAACATTTATTGCATCCTTTGTTAATATCGGCCAGTAAGATTGATATTGGAACAATTAGCAGGACAGGGTACAATGCTTGATGAGTGGCAAGGGCTATAAACACACAAGACAGCACCCTATGACCACTGCATGCTCCCCATAAAGAAGCAGCTATCAGTAAATTCTGAACAACAGTTGTTGTCATTCCTGCACAGTTTAACAATGAATAAGGATTGAAAAGGTAAACTGAGAGGACATATTCTGGCACTGCATTCAGCTGCTCAATACTTAATAACATATCTTTCGATTCTTCAGCTACATCAGACTTCGTTTTGTCTTGCGACTCTTTGAACATCTTTATAAAACATTTCGCTGTTTTATACAACAAGTACGCCGTCAGGAGATCCAGAATGGTAAATAAAAGAGGCAGTAGATAAGGGACTCTCTTCAATAAATAATGGAAGAAAACAAGTAATATCGGCGATTCATGAAAGGCGTCTCCCTCGTAGGGATTAATGCCATTTTCATATAAATATACCCCTTCAATTAACCTCTTCCAGGAGTTCAAAGGTGTAGCTATTTCTACTCTATTTGCTATTGTTTGCCAGTAATCCGTGTGTATTAAAGAATATCTCACTAGACCGGCGATTAAATATTTTAATAAGACAGCCATTTTATTTATTTATGATCTATTAATTAATGATAAAATACATTTCTTCAAATCAAAATTGTTTATCTCTCGCTCTGCCAAACAAGAATAACTGTCACTGTCAAAATGTTTTAATCAGTTAGATTACTCTTAATTTATTCCATTCGGCCAAGAATATATATTATTTACTTAGTATTGCACCATAATACCATATATTGTACACGTCTTACTAATAATAATAATTTCAGAAATAGGTGACATAGTTAAATAAAGTTAATCTTTTAGCAGCATTAGCAACTTGATTTAAATCTAAACTTAAAAATACTAGGTTCTCATCGTTAGATAGGATCAGTTCAATTATATAATTAAATTAAACTAATTAAGAAATCCAACTAAGCTTATGGAAATGTTATAGAAAACTTAACTTTACATTATCTTTTGATTTTTAAGTAAACTTCATTAAAATGGGTTAAAGATCTATTTTAAATACGTTCACAATCTACTCTTCTCTCTACGCCGGTCTATTGGTAAGAACTCTAATACAATTGAAATTATTTTAAACATAGGAGTTAAAATGTATAATATTGTTAATTTATTACAATCCTGAGACAATTAAACCAAAATACTACACGACGAATATGTGAAAACGTGATTAACTTATGTGCCAGCCTAAGATTATTACTTATTCGTATATTTTTCCTGATAGTTTGATTAGTTTCCGACTTATTCGAGATCTTTCTTTATTAGCTACCGCCGATCACAACGAGGTCTCGGTAGAGGAAGTTTAAAGTATGTATTTATGATAGTTACGAAACGCTTTGTAGTAAAATTACCTTAAACAATACTTCACCTGAAGACTTACCTTATATTTTCCCGAAAGTTTTCTCGTTAGGAGTACCTACGACTAAGAATTCTTTTATGATTACATGATTATAGCTTTTGTAAAATGTGCCTTTTGAATTATTTGAAAAGATATGGCAGTTAAACAGACGTAAATTAAAATATTTTTTCTGCAGAGAAAAGCAATTTCCACACAATATACGAAATTCGATTACCAATGTTTTATACTTATATGATTTGTATCTTTTTGCAAACTCTATATTAAAATATTTTGAAAATATTTGCAAATACGATCTAAAAAAGTGTCATCATCATCATTCATCTTTATCAGCCTACTCCCGTCCACTGTTGGACATAGGCTTCACCAATGGCACGCCACTGAGCTCCATCTTCAGCTCTTCGCATCCAACTACTGCCAGCCACTTTGCATATATCGTCACTCCACCTAGCTGGAGGGCGTCCTACGTGTAAAAAAGTGTAAT
>DWFV01001741.1:0-10711 GCA_018246775.1 Parelbella machaon machaon | reverse complement strand
AGTGGCTGGCAGCGGTTGGATTCGAAGAGCAGAAGATCGAGCTCAGTGGCGTGCTATTAGAGAGATCTATGTCCAGCGCGGACGGGAGTAGGCTGATGATGGTGATGATTATCATTTAGCCGTCTCCACAATTTCTTAAATTACAAACATACAAAACCACTTTAAAAAATTGTTTGCATATAGGTATTACAATTTAAGAACACGTGCAAACACATTTTATAATTGAAAACTGCAAAAAAAGTACTTAAGATGGTTTTAAGACATCTACCGCACACAAAAAACATTCGTAAATCATATATACATACGAGTACAAGAAGAATTAAAATACGTTATACATTTAATCTAAAAGTATTTCGAGCGACGTGTGTCCGTCTATTGCCTATACAATACGTGATAAAAACCTTTTTGGTTTATTTAAATGAGAATCGAAGGCGTTGATGAGTCGGCGATCTCGAGTACGTACAACAAACCACTGGTCGATATGAAGGTCTTAAAAAACTCCAACGTAAAATAGAATTTCGTACGAAGGTACTAAAGTGTAAAATGCTGTCAGCTACTCTTCTAATAAGTCCAACAATGTGTTCGTACGTAACAATCGACCTGAACAATTAATGTTGATTTGATACCGCAACTTGATTTGTATCTCGGTCTAACTGTAGACGGGTCTATGGGAAACGTGCCAATTACATCACTATAAGGCAATCAGTGTTGGGCGTTACGTCGGAGACTGGACATTGTTTATCAACTTGGGAGATAGTTGTGGGATATAGAGTTGATATATTCATTACGTATCATATCATCGCACGTATATATTCCAGAAGGACTGGATAGAGGAGTCTGATTCTCCCGCTTTCCACCGATTACGTTGTAGCTTCCATGGAATAGGAAATGAACGTATTGTCACAGATCGGAGACAGATCCAGAGTCCGAAATACTACTGGAAATTTCAAATAAGAAAAACACAATAATATGTTGCCTGATGAGGGAAATGAACCCAGAATCTCTTCCTCAGCAGTTGTGCTTTATTTATAACTATTTAAAACTCATGTGTCTGTTTTAGTCTTTCATTATAATTATTTAGCCATAATTTCTAAGTGTAACACAATAACATTTCGCAGCTACTTTTCATTAATCAAAAAAATATTGACTAAATGATGTGCAAAAAACAATTAAACCGCATGATTATTAAACGTAATATCATGCCTGTAATCCCCGAAGAGGTAGGCAAAGGAGTGTAGTACACTCCTACGATGCACCAGTTACGCATTATAATAAATATAACTTTAAAAGGAAAATCTCTGTCATCTTAAAAACGCGTAATTATCAATTTGATTTTTCTCCTGAAAATCTTTACACCTATGTATTAAGTCTCAGTTTTTTTTCTATATGAATTATGGTATGCGGCGTGCATTAATGATAAAATGTACAGTGTGTAGGAAGCCTAAATATTAAAGCAAATAAAAGTACCTACGACCGCCGCGATCGCAAACAATAAGGATCTGATTACTTCACAGTATTCAATAGATGTCCATATATTCGTATATATCGTTTTCATTCGTACACATTTCGCAGTATTAGAATAATAACAACTCATTAATAGTAAACCGTATTTGATACCGTTAGCCGGAAGCCTTACCGGTACTTGTAAACATTTATAGTTGTTCTATGTATGTATTAGAATAATTTATGGAAATGATTATTTCTGCCCATCAATAGCTTAGTCTACAGGACTATCCAAAATCAGTGCAAACGCGTCACTTTTCGAGTATTAAGTTTTTTATGCGTTGTGTTTTCATTTGCCTATAGTCACTGTTAAAAGCAATGACGAATTAAATAGGGCTTCTAAGAAGTTGAGCCTAAAATCGATCAGTATATCTATTTAAGTCTGTATTTATTACTATTACGTCTGTCCGTGTCGGGGCCGAGAAAGAATATATACTCCGAACCCTTGCTGTGATACCAGGCGTCATTCGTATGCCAGCGTCGGCCTGAGTCGCCTGGTGCTGGTAGATCGCGGTAAGGCGTATGGCTTTCTAAGCGCGGTTAAATATTCTGGCCGGCGATAGGCATCAGCGTAAGAGATGCGAGGAACCTTTCTTCGCGATCCCCAAAACGCCTGCCCAGTGTATGGATTATGGGCTAATATTCCTTCAGGGAATGTTATATCTAGCAGTGGACTTACACGGATTATTGATTTGAATATTATGTCGTCAGGCCAAGTCCGTTACAAGCTAGGAAATGAGCACCAACTGTCAAATTTCCACATTCTCTCAGATATGACCTGGCTTCTTCTGCATTTATAATATATTGCTTAGTCGACGCAAACAATCCTGAGGAAAATGAGAATACAAAGAAGATCACTCAACCGTGTTCGTAAATACGCGTAAGTATCTATATTTAACCGTCTTAAGACTCGCAAGACGATATATCATTATCGCCATCTAGATTTAATGTCTAGACTCTAATAAGCTCGGTGGATGTGTTTACAGTTCCATTAATGATGGAACTATCAAATGACTTGTTAAAGATAGTGCCAGGTTGTTAGTCGCTGTTTACGTGTCCTGTCCAAACATATTTGTCTTGACTGATGGCCATTCAATGGTTAATAATAGTTGCCGTGGGGATAATTATAGCGATTTTAGTGTTGTCAATCAGAATAAATGCGTTAATATTGTTGTCGTTATTTATGCGAAGTTCTAAAAGAATGGCGAAAGTAATCAAATTATAGCAGTTATTTATTTCATTGTTAGTGAGACAAAACTAAGAAATGATAAGGATTCGAAAACGAAAATTTCTCACGTAATTAGAAAACCAGTGGCAACCCTAACAATCGATCAATTTATGTCGAAACGAAACAACGCCTAACAGCGATTTGAATCAAAATTAAAAAATGCTAAGGAAACAAAGAAAAATGTTTCTCAAGTTATTAAACACGAAGTGGCAACCCTAGGAATATATCAATTCATTGCTTCCTAAATCTAAATTAATGGAATTATTCCAACGAGTAACATACGATAGCAAAAACTTATTTACAAACTTAATATTATTGCCTAAGTTGATCAACTTTTTCTTATTACGCAAAAAAGGTAAAGTCGTTGCTATAACTAAGGTCGTAGTTGTAACGTCGGGTGATGTATGAATTGATGATGAATGGAAGTGGCCTGCATGCTCAGGTCAAGTTCAAGGTAAGAAGCCGACATGAATAAAAGGTATGGTCAAAGCGTCATGGAAATGTTACGGTGATGAAATTCTTATTTGAAATTGGTTTCCATTTAAAAAACAGAAAAAAAGCAAACAGTTTTAAATATGATGTTTTCAATTGTCAATATTTTTTCGTTCTTAGCAGAGGCAAATAAATCAGCCATACTAGTATTTAATACAGGATACTTCTAAATTATACTTGTTTGAATGAATCTTCAGTGACGTAAGCCTCTTTTGAATAAATCAAACTATTTCAAATATACAGTTACAAATTTATTCTGATGGTTCATACATTACACGAATGTTCAGCGGTTATCTTAAAAGCTACGTCATTCAATCCGTCAATCGTCACTCGATAGTGTGAATGCAAAATTTTTTTATACATAAAATTAACGTTGCTTCTATACAATGGTTAGCGTAGCGATTAACTAAATTACCGCTAACTAATTTAGTTTAGTTAATCGCTGTGTAGATTTTATAACTATAGTTAAATACAAGTAATGTCAACCATAGTTAACACCATAAATTGCATTCGATGCGAAGCCGTGGTTGTTGAGTGCTTAAAAATGTATTATAGTATAAAAGATTTAGAGATAAATAGTTACATTTCTCTTATTAAGGCGTACTTATTAAGAAATCTAAGTAATTTCCCAATTTTCAATCTTATAGACCGTGGTTTCGTCGAGCTAAAACGCTTTATCGTAAGTGCTCGTTTATTAAAATTGGATGTAAAATTTAAAATTTAAATCGCAAAATCCCTGTTTATATCGCAGTTCATTACTCAGCACGCAAGCTGTCATTGTCGTTTATCGCCGTTAGTAATAGCTATGAAATATTAAAGACAGCTCTTGGTGCATTCACCCTATGGAGCGCCGTACGGAAGGGTGAATGCCAATTATCTTTGCAGTTCTGGTAGCTCAGAGGGTGCAAGAATAGTCAAGATCGGAGGAAATATTGCAATGTTTTATACATATCAAAATCAAAATTATTTTGTACCTTTTTGTATTAATATGATTTTAAATTGGATCGCTGTTATGTCACTTTATCTAAAATTACTTTCGTAGTATCGAACTGTTGACCAAAATTCATATTTGTATGTATATTGACATTAATTAAACTTTTTTATTGGCTACACATTAATGTTAACAATATTAGCAAAAACATAAATTGCTAACAGACTATAAACCATGCGGTCTTTCGGTCTCATTTCATAGATACAAATTTAAAATATCCTCAAGTTTTGTATTAGAAATTAAACTCGCTCAGTACCTATATGTATGTTTACTTTAACGTTAAACAGCGTCTAACTAGACACGCCCTAAGCGTTCGATCAATCAGTGTCGCTGAGTGCGAGAATAAAACAAGCCGGCGAAGACAAGATATACTTCGTCGGGAATTAAAGAATTTACACCATTATTAGCGGCCTTTATTTATTATACAGTAATATATCGTATTAATGACAAAATTATACATATATTTGTTCTAACTGGTTATCTAATTATTATGTGGAGGTATTGGATTTGTGAATAATAAACATATTAATGAATATACGCTTTATGTAACATAAATTGAATAAGATTTAATAAAACAAAGCAATGGTGGGTGTATATACTATTCAATGTAAAGAAGAATCAGACTTAAAATCGTTTTTATGTTGTATTCGTTTGTGAAGACTTTTGCAAATTTCTAAAAGTACTAACGGGTTGTCAAACATATTAACTGGCTAAATTTATCTAATATTGTTTCCAGGGTTTTCTTATTTTTTATTACCAATAATGAATATGGCTAAAATGTCGACAGCGTGATTTAGGCATACATTCAGCGCCATCTATTGGTCAATGCGAAATGTTAGTTTAACGACTCAATTTATTGGCGAAATATTATATGAACTTTTAATTACTATTTTTAATATTTTAATTTTAGTTTATTCACAGATATTTAAAGGTAGAACACTATATTTGAACGCGCCCTTAGTGTTCGATCGATCACTGTCTTACTGTGTGATTTTAAGAGACGCCAGTGAAAGCTATGAACTATGCCTCAAATTAAGGAATTAACAACTTGTTTTCTATCTTAAATTAGCTTCTCGATTTGGTATTTAACTAACTAAAGATGTTAAAAGAATACTTTAGAAACTAACTGTATGGTATAACTATTGTCGTGTAAGATATTTTCATATTCTCACACATGTCTCATTCTCAGAATGACTTAGATTAAGGTTATAGTCTGCTGTGCTGGTAGTATCAGCGGCTGTAAAAGTGACAATACTTTAATATTTGAGAGTAACCTAAGTTTACGGTTGACTTGGATTTATTCTTTCGATACAAATTTTTCCGTCAAACCTACGTTACTCAGGGCAAAGGGAATCTATCTGAAAGAAAAACACCCAATTGTTTCGTGCCGTTCACGCTGCAAGAACAAAGCCCTAAAAGCGGCAATGTTTTTTCATCACATTCCCATTTTATCTGTAGCCCAATTCATGAGAAAAAAGCAAAAACTCAAAGCTTTCTCTTAGAAATAGATTAGTTAAAGAACTTGAAATAAATTTGGGCCGATTTAATACTGCGTGGAAGTTAGATGAACAGAATATGCGTATGAATTATCTAAATATGGGTTTTATGAAGATAATGTTCCAAGAAAGTGGCGGAATTGATTTATGCAGTTCTCTTTATGACGACGATAATACTGAGGCCGTTTCCTGAAATAATTATCCCTAAACGAAAGATAATGTTGTAACATAAAACATAATTGAACGTGGATAAATATCAACATTAATACTTTTATCGTTTCCTCTTGAATGCAGGTTTCTTCTCGATCTGAGAATTATTATAGGCTCAGTATGCACTCCTGGTCTATTACGGATTTATACACTTCACAATTATATAATAACTAATAAGTTTATAGCATAGTATAATAATGTAATTATGATTATCATGACAGACATGAAAACGGAATATATGGTTCGGGAGAATATTCTGACCAAAATCAGAGTATCAATGGTTTAACAAGATTGCTAATCAAAACTACAAGTGGCCTCAATGATTGTGGAAGGAAGTGGAAAAATAATAATATAAAATAGAATCCTTTTCGCTTATGCTTTGTACCGAGTATTTGTACATTCAAATACCCCTTGTTATGTTAGCTGTTTGCAATATTACTTTTTTTTAATTCCCGTCAGTACACGCTAGGTGTTGTATATTCATTAGGACCGACGTGAAAGAGGGTTTCCGCTTTTAAACAATTGTTTTTCTGTTTCGCCTTTATTTAATACCATTATTTTAATTGCATCTGTATGCAATTGGATGATAGTGCGTTTTGTATGTTCTATTGTATTTAATCCCGCTGTTAATAGTACGTACATACATATGTTTAGTTTTTTTTTCTCGGCTTGTAGGTATAGTGATTGAATTGATATTTTAGATATCTGCAATGTGTTTATGTGCACATACAAAAATTGGACGCTACTTGTATGAATATATCTACATTAGTTTGTAACTGTGTAATAAGACAAAACTTAAATGTATCTATTAATACATATTTCTACTGAGCCTAATTGGCATTTGCGTCTACCACACTTACCATATTTATACTTATACTGTCAAATGGTGCAATTTACGCCCCGATATCGTTTCAAATGACAGTCCGCTCATTATAACATTCTCACTGCAAATAACGTGTTGTGGTCTATCGCTTGTCACTCACTTGTTCTCTAATAACAAAGTTCATTCATGCATGCACGCGAAATTTACAAGCCACGCCCGTTTGTTGGAAATAATCCTAACAGTTTGCGGGTTTCTCGCCATCAATTGCGTAAAATCGAGAATCGACAACTGTAAAACTCGCTAACAAATAATCGTCCAGTTATTGTAATGAACGATGATGAATGATTCAATATTTTGAATGAAGTAGATAATGAGGAAGAGGAAATAAGTGATCTTTTCTGTATGTATAGATTTTTCGTCGGTAAATGAGGGTACACCCTAAAAGTTTCACGGTTCGAATTTAATGACATGTTTCGTGCGAATGTACACGGAATGGTACCAACTGTCACAGCCTGCGATCACGATTTGATATACCCTTGTTTTAAAACTATACCACTTATTGTTTATGGCATTATCGTCTTTATGTGCACGGTATAAAGTTTACTTGAGTCTGGGTAATCAGTGTAATTGTTTTTTTTTTTTTAAATGAGGTTTCAGTGAAAAATTAGTGATTTACATTTGCTTTTTCCTTGAATTTTGCGGTTCACGTTTTTTGTATAACTTTAGCTGTATAATAAACAAAACTTGTTTCTTACTTAATATTGAATTTTGAATGACTGAATATTGTTTGTTTTTTACTGAATTAATATAGTTGCATAAAAATATTATTTGCCAATCTTTTGGTAAATTAGCCAGAGTGTCTGATAATATAAGTCTCAATTATAATAAAGTAAGCACTCATAATCTCTAACAATAAGTAGCAATCATGTAAATTAATTCTGTAGATAAGTAACACGGGATTTATACATACATGAGACATTCTAGAAGCCTAGAAGTAAATAGCTTGTGCTGTGTATTTCGTAGGATGCAGCATTTTGACAATTGCTGTTTAACAACAGTTTTAAAAAGTTTAGGCAGTTTAAAAAAAAAACGATTCGAACTACGTAGTTTGGTAGACCAGATCAGAAATAGATGCAGCACTAACCACTGGCACAGTTCACTCTGGCTTCTAAAGATTTTATCATCCTCAATGATTAATATGAAAGATTGAATTATTTGCTATCACTTAATATAATTCGATAATTTTTTAACTTGCGTAAATTTTTAAATTAACGGTCACAAAACACAAATAAAGATCTTCGTGGAAACAAGCGTTCTAGACGAAACCCTCCACGTAAAATATCAGTTGGGATCGATAGTGTCCTCTTTAAATTTCCCTCCAAACAAATTGACCTATTCATTAGTCATTGGACAAAACCACATGACGTTAGGCATGTGCGCGCCACGTGGCTATGTCCGGTGCTAGTGGAACGGTCATAAAACTCGTCGATAAGCCCTATTATAAGGGAAAGTTCAATAAATTATAGTAAATAGTACATGCACGATAAAAACGAAATTGGGGATTTTAGTACAACCTTGACAATGTCCGGACTTGTCAGGTGGCGATACAGGTCAATGCGAAAAACCATTTATAATATTTAGGACTCTTTTTATCCGCCTATGTACATGTATATAATGTTTTTGTATTGAAGTATTCCAAAAAAATGCTTATTAATATTATATATTACTTAACGTCGGCTAGAATAAGCAAATACGGTTATTACGGATCTTTTAAATCACTCGAACCGGTTTATTTTTCTTTAAAATATTTAACTCTGGTTTTAAAAACCGCAATGAAAATTGTATATTTATTCTTTATTGGATGATAATATCTTTATAGCCTGCAAAATTGTAATGATAATTTATAGAGACACATACATACGTATGAATCTAGATAAGACACTAAAACTACGAATAATAATTTATTTTGGTATATAAAAACCTCCTTATTTTCAGATATTTACAGACACTATTAAGAATTTTTTAATTTAATATATCAGATTAGTCAAGATGATAAGGAATTTTGTTTCCATTTGTTAATATTCACAGCGGTTTAATAGTGCGACGCGAGTCTCTGTAATACAAAATTTATTTATTAGTAGATTCCATCGTCATCGTCATCAGTCTTTCTCAGGTCATTGCTGGACATAGGTTCCCCTTACAAGCGCCATCGCGCGCTGTCCTCGGATTGCCGCATCCAGGATCTGATTGCAGCCTTACGCAGATCGTCATCACACCGGTCCGGAGGTCGTTCTAATATATTAATAGTTTTAAACATTTTTAATTGAAGATGAAATGAATTATTCCTTTTTTCACTGTATGACTGTTTATGTGGTTTTTTTATTAGGTCCAAGTATTGATGACGTCACTCGATGGTCGCGGCACGTGTCCATACATCCCTATATGTGATAGTAGATTTACCGAACGATTTATAAAACGTATGCCACTATGGCTGATAGATTTAGGGTTCCTTAACAGAATATATCAGAGAATATTGCGCAGTTACAGAAAAAGAAATCAGTGATTATTGGTAAGTTACAAGACAAGACAACTGTAAAAAATATGTCATAGAATATTAATCAGTTGCAGAACTTTAGCATTGTGTTTTGAAAATTGGACGGTAAAGGTGTAACTGGTGAATTACGTGGTCTTCCAAAAATATTGCTTTATAGGTAAACAGAGAAGTAATAATAATAAACGTAACAGCACGCCTGTAATCCCCAAAGGGGTAGGCAGAGAGTACACTCTTACATTTTACTAGTTCCGTTTAAGTCCCATGGAATGGGTAGTGAGCCTATTGCTATACTACCTGGCTCAAATCTAGACTCTGAGTCACTACTAGAAATTCTAAATTAGAAAAGTCAAATAGTACCCGACCTGGGATTTGAATCCAGGACCTCCCGATCGGCAGCCGCGCTTGCACCTACTCGACCAACGAGGTAGTCAATCAAGTAATAATAATTTAATTCCTTTTAGTTTCTGTAAATAAAGAAATAGCTAGTTAAGTTAACGTATAAGTAATACAATTTTTGAATTACACGTATCCTTACGGATCCCGAAACGTCCCGAATTTCTCTCAAATCTGTTATCCAGTTTCGTTGTTAGCGAGTCCCCTAAGGGATAAATCAGCGTCATTGATTGGCAGTTAGCAACGCCCCGGATAATGTGTTCCCCCGTAATTTCGGGTTCACGTATTTTTTGGGACACATTTAAGGTACATTATGATAATGTGTGCGATTTCGATCTATTAGCGTTGTTGTCTGTGTACTTGTGAAACCGTGAGATTTGTGGAATATGTTGTTCGTAATGAACAGTTACTCAGTGTTTATTTGTACAGACTGGTGGCAAGATTACAAAATTATTTATCGTGCGCTGTATGAGACTCATATATACACATATATATATATGGCGCTCATTTTGGGAGGCCTATGTCCAGCAGTAGACTAAGATAGGCTGATGATGATGATGATGTATGAGACTCATTAGGGTATATAGACATTTATAATAGTTGTCCATTAACGAAAATTATTTTGGAAAAATAATTACACATATAATAATCTCATTATTATATTATGTGTAATGTTTTTTTTTTTGGCAAGTTTGGAAAAAAAAATTACACATTGCTATTTAATAATTATACATTAGTGGGTTAAATTTTATATTTTAACTGTGAAGATCTGGGGTTCTATTTCTGAGATGAGTATTTGTTATGCGAAATTATGTCTGATTTTGACATTAAATGTAACTCACCGTCGCAGGGTCTAGTTTGAACAGATGATCGTGTGCAGCTCATCCCAAGATATAATCTACTATTTATATTTAGTTTAATTTTATCCTTCATCAATCATATTTCTGCCTCGTTGGTCGAGCGGTTGCAAGCGCGACTATCGATCGGGAGGTCCTGGGTTCAAATCCCGGGTCGGGTGCTA
>DWFV01001740.1:0-10712 GCA_018246775.1 Parelbella machaon machaon | reverse complement strand
TTTAAAATAACAGATTTTTTTACTTCGACACAAGTACTTCTGTTGATTGATCTTGTTTATTCTCTGATCTTCTGTATATCTATTTGAATAACCAATTTTTATAATCCCAATCTAACAGATAGTATCACTATCGGACGCTGAATGGTCACCGTTACTTAGGAGGTTAAGAGGACACTGTAAATCAGTATTTTTAAACCACTTTATAGTAATTTTAACTACGATACAAGGCAAGCCCTGTCAATGGACTTCATTTCGAAACCGAAAAAATACGTCTTGTGATTGTATTGCAGTCAGCTGTCAGATAAAACTCGTTGGGTGTTATCGTAACCTTTATCGCAAATGCAGTGTAATGAACG
Organism: Parelbella machaon machaon; assembly: GCA_018246775.1. Taxonomy (NCBI): domain Eukaryota; kingdom Metazoa; phylum Arthropoda; class Insecta; order Lepidoptera; family Hesperiidae; genus Parelbella; species Parelbella machaon. The sequence continues at coordinate 10,356 of DWFV01001740.1, read as the reverse complement.
AAAAAGAACAGAACCGTTCTCAGTTCAGCTCGTAAAAGTTGAACTGGCCACTGTCTTTATTGAGTTTTAATTAAAGAATGCTTTACCCCTCGATCATAAACTGGTATGTCATCGCGTTGACCTCCGGCGGACAGCAGTAATACCCGCGAACTAACAATACATGTATATGTGTACGCGATCAATTGCGTTTGTCCCCTGACTCATATCCACGACCGATAATTGACTTACACGTATGTTACATGACTAACGTTGGTGAAATTATTTCGATGTATATCTATAGCTGCAATACTGAATTTCACGCTTCAGTTGTCAAATATAACAATGATATTTTTCCGCGACAACGCATCCGAGACCGTGGTATTCTAAAGTTGGAAGAATAAGTAGTGCAGTAGTAATAAAAGTTGTAGTAGTAGTAGTAGTACTAGTACTAGTAGTAGTACTAGTACTAGTAGTAGTACTAGTACTAGTAGAAGAATAAGTATTGTAGTGTCTGATAAATGATATTTACATGAATTCCTCAGTTCAGCGGTTGGTTACTAGTCAATGGATAGTAGGGCTGGGCAAATGAAATTTGTTTTGTATATATCTACGAGAGTACTTTTGATTTACTGAATGTTTTCTATCGGTTGCACATATATACTATGAAAATAAGGTTTTCAAATTGGACATGGACCTTAGACTTATCTAACATTGACGCTGTAAATGATAATGTTAAAAGATTCCTACATAATGACGTGGCGTACAACACAAAAAAGGCTTAGTTTCTGATGAAGTCACAAAAAGAAAATGTCTTCACGCGACCACAGTTCGAATCGATTCTTACATTGGGCGAACAAAAACTCAGTTTTTGTCAGCATTCCGTTGTGTAGCTCGCTTGAATGTGGACTTTTAGCTCGTTTTAAATATCATTAAGATGAGTTCTGGCTTAATTCGCGTCTACGCTGCGCCCACCTATTAATCGGCGGGGGCTCATGAAGAGTCCGCGTATAGGTTCAAAAGAAGTGCTATCCTGAAAACGCATTCTTAAACTAGGTTTGTAGTATAATTGTATTATGTACATAGATTATCAGATAACGTTTATTAGTAAAATAACGTTTTGTTATATAATTCTAAATATTTTTAATATGATTCTATACCAGTGTCATCTATGTTATTGCTTAACACATTAAAACATAAATCTGTAAATCCAAAACGTTTCAGGCAAGATAATCTCAAATTCGTTGGGAGATTATTAGAACTGCATTAAACTGCTTACCTACACATTCCACAGAAGTATGTCATTGGGCGAGACTGACTCATGTATCATCTTGCTGGATAATATTACAACGCTGTGAACAATTACTATCATAATGCCTATTGTAAATGAGCATGCCTATGAATACTTCATAGGTTCGGTTTGTATTTGTTCATCACTACCAGCATAATATTAGTGGCTATTACGAGAAACGGCAATATTTTCAATTTTGTAAAATATTCTGCCCACCCCTTCGGGGATTACAGGCGTAATGTTACGTTTACGTAAAATATTTTTTTTTTCAATTTTGTTTCATAATGTGTTTTATCATTTTGACCTTGTATTTTTATTTTTTAGCTTTTTATTTTAACAGTTTGTTTTCATAATTTGGTAATATGTAATATATTTAGATTCAAGTTATAAAATGACGAGCTTTGAGTACCTGCAATAAGATCAGAGAAAGTTAAAAATAAAATACATTTTAATAGGTGTGAATCTGCTTAATAGGGTATTAAGATAAGGCTATCAAAAGATATTTACACGTGAAGAATTAGACGTGTTAGATGTCGGGCTGAATTTATTGATCGATTTGTCTCATTATCAGTACCGGGTTGTACTTGTGTTATCAGGAAAGACGATTACATTTTATTGCATTTATCAGCATTTCAGTATAACAATATAATTGAAAAACTGTAATTGATAGCAATATGCGCCCGTACCTACACAGTCCATATCGTACTCGAAATGTCATGTCCATAGTTTACTAACGGCCAAGATTTGTCTTCTTCTCAAAGTTCTATAGTTTAGGCAGTTATCGGCCAGATTTAGATTCTAATACATGCAATACGTAATCCAAAGTTTTTTCCAACATTGAAGTTTTAATTTCTTTTTATCTCTGATATATTTGATTTTTCTAGAATTAGAGATCTTATGGAGAAATTCTAAGGAGAAAAAAATTAATGCACATAAATCGTGTTCCCTTCGCAATAAATCGCAACACCAAAGGAATGTAATCTCTCGTCCTTCGTGTATTTAATACTAATCTTTTTTGCACACCTTGAATTCGTTCTTAGAATTCCGCGCAGCTCTGACTGGTTACTGCAGCAATTGCAAATAAAAAGATTTATTACGATACAACGTGAGCTGCCGGTGTAAAACACAATAGGCGTACGTATGGTTAGGTACAATAAATAGGAATATTATCGTCTTCCTCTTTTGACAATTCCAATTCCACTTGGAATGCATTCAAGTATCATCTAAAAGAGGAAGATGAAGAAGGAAGTGCTTCAAAAAGCCAACAAAACCCCTATCAAGTGCTGTCCGACCATCCTTTCAGTTAATTGGGATCGCATGAGAATATCCCGACATAGTTGCACGATTAGTTCCCATTGGTCGAGTCGGCGTCAACAATTGCCCACAAATGGACGACAATCAGCTTCAATTCAGTCAATAAGATGCGAGACGACTTGTTGAGCCGTCTACTACACCGATTGTGGTGCGTCCGGTGGCCAATATATACCCTTTGTGAATAATATGCGCATGCAAATTTGATGGATAGGGTCTTCCGGGTGTAACGAGCCATCAGCTCAGATGGGAATTAAATTGGAAAATTGCAGCTCTTTACTTGCGCGATACATATAGCTTCATGGGAATTAAAATATACTGATGCAATGAATGTGTTGTCTTCTGTGCTTCGAATATTGCTTCGCCCTTAAAATCAAAATCTAATGGAGTTTGATTTTCTCTTATTAGTAGGAACATCACGTGTTCCTACCAGAAAACTTTCTCGTTCGAGCTGATAGCACTCGGTTCTTTCTAACTTCTTATGGGTAGGAGTATTTTATTGTAGAAGTATCTAATGTGTTAACGGCGTTTCCAATGTGATTTGAATAACTTTGTTTGTTAAACCTTGTTTGGACTGTTGTGTAATAGTCGTCGATACCCCGCTATCAATGATAAATTTGACCCCTGGTTCCTCACTCGGTATAAGCGAAGTTAGTCAATGGCCCCTTTAAAAGATACTATGACATTTTGTCCCTTCAAAGACTCCGTGATATCTATTTAATGAGCAAATGAAGAACATTAAGATTCAAGATCGTAACATCATAATTAGTAAGGGAAAGTTATTTCTTACTTTTTATTACTTTTACTACATACTGTAAATATTCTATTCAACGTTCAAGTGTTTTACGGACTGTACGATTTAATGTCTTTGCTTTTGATAAAAAATTGTAATTTTTGGTCGAATATTGGTTGATTAAATTGTCACAGAAGTAAACGTACGAAAAGATAACATGCTGTTAAATTTGAAATGTCCGAGACTATAAGAATAGTTCGATGAATTAAATACATTTGGTTTGGTAAAAACTTGTCTTGATAGCTGTTTGCTTTTTATTGCAACTGTAACACGTCGCGGTTGTAACGAAATTTCATACTTTTTTTGTCCTCTGAAATGAAGACGTTTTTTGTTCGGCTTGGAAATATTCTCTCGTATACGTGATTCCATAAGACAGTAAAAATAATATGCGAGTGACATTAATACAAAAAGTTTTTGTATGCTTTGTAATTATCGCCGCATAGTAACAACGTTCAGTTTGGTCGTTAAATGTTCATAAACACACACTATCTTAGGTGATTTCTAAAACGATCTGTATTAAAACTTGTCTTCACATTTGCTTGTTGGGAAAATGTGCCTTAAATTAAATTTACGTTTAAATTTATTTTTTAAAAATCGTTAAAATTCACATGAAAAATACGGTTTTTTAGAAATACGCTAATCTGTTTACTAATTTAAAATGTTCATGGTTCGATAAACTTCAGGCGCAACCGTATGGCATTTGTTCTAAAATGGCTTACAAAAGCGTGAGAATCTACATACGTTGGTACAATGAATATTCATAGATTGATGATTGAATGGAGTTCTAAATGTGCAGAGATCAATGTCCACAGCGCAGTGTCAGCGTGTGACCGTTGCCAGCGCATGCAACTATTTAGAGAGGAGATTGCTGTATTTTCGCTCTCTTTTCGAATAACTGTGATCTATTTTCATTTTGTTTGTCGCGGCGATGCGTTTGTGAACTTTGTCACTTTGAGTTCGATGTGTGTTGTAATAGAAATGAGTCGGTCTCTAAGAATATCATTATACTTTGTCTGCTCCACTTTCGGTAGTGATACATTTTGAAATGTTTCTTAGATATTGATCAGGAGGTTGTCGGCTGAAAAAACTTTTGAATTTTTCATACCTTACTGGAATTTTCAAATATAACGCAAATTCTTACCTGCCTCTTTGTATACTTACGGAAATGCCTTATGAATGCTTAGATAAAAGCCTAGACCTTAAGAGGTCTAGGGTGCGATGTTGGACTTGTAACTCCACCTAACCGCCCCGCAGTAAAGTTTTCTAATAGCTTTCACTAATGTTCACAACACTGCCAAACAAAAACGTGCTATAAAAATGTTGCTTAAGGCTGAAAATTTATAACCTTCCTTTAAATTTTTCAATAAACTTTCTGTAGATAGACAGTTTAAAGACTAAATCTATATCTCGCTGAAATGAATTGGTTGAGAAAAATGTATTTAAAAATAAACATTCAATAAATAACATAGGTACCTAACATAACCAAGCAACATTCGGAATAAAACAAGCCCTTATCATGTACAATTTTTACACATATATCTATATCTCCACGTACATCTTGATTATACACATGACAAAACTAAATTATAATAAATTGCCCGAAACACAGATTTATTGAACAACAAAACTTCAATGTGGATGGATTCTCAATTGAAAAATTGCGCCAATTTAAAAGGTCGTTGTCCTTGACGTCACGCCACGGTCTAACAGCCAATGGTAGCGCGCCGCGCCCTTCGATGGGCCAATCGGAGCGCTCGGATTTTATCGATTAGTCTGTGCTCGACGCCTCTGAGAAGTGATTACAACAAATATATGTGCATGCCCCCATCACCCCACATGGTGTGTAAATAATATATTAGACTCTGTAATTGTTTCCGATAATACCTACCTTAATGCCTAAAAATTACATGTTCTAAACAAATAAAACCTGCAAACAATATCATTACTTCTAACAACGTAATGATAACTTACAATCGTTATAATAATGTATAATTCCGCCACAAGAGCAGTCCGGCTTTCCATTAAATAAGACTAATGACCAGAGGCCGTGTGAAACTAGGGGATACGAAAAACAAGGCAGTTGTCACGATATTTTGGGGAGACCAGCAGTGGGCGTGTGTCGGCCGAAATGGTGTCATATTTTATTATATCAATACATTGATTAGTAATAAACTGTTCTATCCACCACCTGATCAGGTTTTGCTTTTCAGACAGAAAGCTTAGTGATCAAAACGCCGAGAATGATATAGCTTTTAAAGGATTTAGTAAAATATATCTTTATATATGTAACATGACACTTAAAAATCGATAAAATATACGGATAGCGATCTACACTACACGGAAACCATAACCTAGGGCACAATACTGCGCATAGACAAACCCACTTCCGGGTATTTTAAATGCAACTAGTGTCCGCCTAAGCGCCTGGCTTTTGAATTATGCATAACGTTTACCAGTAATATCGTCCATCTCGCATCTCAGAGGAATAGTATCTCCGGTGGTCTTGTTCTAGCCTTCTTCATCAATTGTTGCATATTGGGAATCGCTAGGATGTAATAATTATTTTGATACATCGGTCACTATGCAGACAATTTTTTGATGGGACGTCGGTATACTGTTCGGCAGAAGTAACATGGTGATACGGAAATTCGATATAGGTACTTATAATGTTTCCAGTATGAGAACTTATATATGTACGTCGTGAGTTGTCCTCCAGGCTACTGCTTTCCACCTCTGCTTTGGTGCTGACTGGCAGATATACAGGTTTTTGAGGCTGCAAGGGACTCGCCCATATATGTATGTATGTATGTATGTATGATACATATATGTATGTATGAGGTTTAACGATTGCCTAATAACAACCGAGACCGTCTGTTTAAGGGCACTTCAACCAAGAAAACATTTATTGCCCACCGTGCCTGATGTTACCTAAGTTTTTAAATCGCTTGCAATCAGCAATACATCAGGGTTACGAGCGTTTTGGTACGAGAATAGCCCACTTTATCAACATTCGTGCGATACTATAATAGGTTCTTAATGTTATGTATTTGAACAAACAATTTATTGATAATAGAACTAAAAATTTGTCACGTTAATCGAGACTGCCTTGACTGCCTTGACTGTTCTAGGTTCAAATCCGGGGTCGGGTACTATTGGATTTTTCTAATTTCGAATTTATAGTAGTGATTCGGGTGTCTGGATGTGACCCCGGTATATGGCAATACGCTTACCACCTATTCCATGGGACGTAACGTAACTGGTGAACGTCGGGAGTGTGTTATACTCCTCTGCCTACCCCTTCGGGGAATACAGGGGTGATGTTAGATTTTAAAAATCATTTCCATCGGTACCTAGCCGATGTCGCATACTGAATATTTCTTTTATTACTGACTTGAGTTATCTGTACTATTATATCATGCCTTTAAGCGATGGCGTCGTCAAATCGCTATTTATAGCAGTCAAATTTTTTTTTTTTGGATATTTTAGTCTCTTCAAAACTGCATTCATGAACGCTTGCAGCTTAATGAAATTATGTATGTACATCATAAAAGCAGTAACTACAATTTTTCTTTACAAAGTAACGGTGATCACAAGCTTCTCGGAATGCGGTACCGTAGCGACGCAGAGGCGAGCGGATAAACCACTATGCTTATCTCTATTCTATTTCGTTCACTCCGTGCAATTTATGTTAATTCATAATGCAAGCAATTTACGTTGCCACATATTTATTATCTTAAAATAGCTAACCGGTACATCGTGCCATCTAATGTATTAGACTTTTGAAATGGTTAAAATTATATTCTACAAAAGAATAATCACAGGTGCAGCAACACCTTTAGAATCAAATTATAATGACCTTGCTTTAATTTAGACGGTCAAAAAAGTGGTCATGGACCAGTGATTTAGTTCACGGTATTTAATTTCGGCGGTCCAGAGTGCTAGATTTTGACATGCATGTCTAACTTTATTATGTCGTGTTTATGTTTAAGATATTTGGTATAACGACGAAGGAAAACATCCTTAGGAAGCAGGTTCAATACTTTCCGTGGCCCACTACACACATTATCTTAACGTTCGTCATACAGCCGCATGAAGTATGCACTTACATTTTCATATTGTATAATGTAGTTCTTCCTTCCTTATTATTCCTTATATTCTTGGCCTATTACTACTTCGTGAATCATTAATATGAAACTAATGTTTTGAGTTGGCTAACCATAATTTTTAATCGTCTGACAATTTGTTTTCAGTTACTTGTACGGACTAGATAAATATATTCGTCCGTTCGTTTCTTAAACAATTTCATCAAAATAATGAGAACAGGTCTACAGTTATGTAATATATCTAATATTGATTGGATTTGTGTACAAGAACAGACTATCGAAAATATTAACTTACGAAAAGACTGATATCTAACGTAAATAACACTAGAAAACCCTATTTGCTTTCCTTTTAATGTTATCTCTACTTTAGATAATGTTTGTGTATTATGCCAGTGTTAGAATTGTCGGAATTACTAGTGACATAGATAAATAGATAAAATGTATGACATCTGAAATATCATCAATGTAAATTTTTGATGTTTGGTTTCCGTTTGACAGTTTTAATTACTTAATATAGTTACAATAGATAACATTAAGGCGACGGAAATGCGCTTTTGGGAGAGCAAAAAAATATAAACTCGTATCGTCGGAAAACTTTGACGAGTTCATGAAAAGACTTGGTATTGTATAATTATTTCCGTTTTTAGATCTTGCTAATAATATATACCCACACATAGATACACATTGGGTTCATAATTAAATTATATCATACCAGCTTCACTGACATTGTGAATAGTCAGACTAGTTTTGAATCTACTCAAGGTCCTCCATGAGCTCTCTTGGTCACGGAGAGTTCGCAGTGGAGACCGTGATAATAATATTAAATTACTTAAGAATAAAACATTAACTTGGTTCTTATATGTAGATGTGTCTTAAATTATTAAACTGTTTGTGTTAAAACATATTCTACTCGCTTCATATATACTACAAATTACTTAGTTATAAAATTGAACAACATTCAAAGAGTTGAACGTTTTCCTTTTAAGTAATGTAATGTTTTTCATCTTCCATTGACTTAAACTTCAACCTATATTTCGCGTGTGTACTATTTATTGCTCTTATGTTCACAATTGTGTAAACATGACTGTTTTTTGTTAGTTTTGGTCGTTAACATTGTTAGTAAGTCTTGTCTGTACGTTGATTGTGCATTCACATGTAAACGTATGATAAATTTTCAGGTGATGTGCATCTCGTAGGTACAGTTCATTCTTTTTAATTTATCTCCATTGGAATTATTTAAATGACATGCTTTTTGCTATATTTTTTTATTATTCTTTTAATATTTTTTATTAGCAATATTCCATTTTTAAAAGTGAAAAACTTTTGATTAATAGCACGAACATTTTAAATGAATTTTCGAATTAAAATATATTTAGATAGAAATGGAGACCTAGTGTATTTTGAATGTTATTATGTATATAATGACACATTATTAAACGGTTATTTAACCGAACCTACAACTTCCCGAGAACTGCAGTATATTCGAAAAACTTCTAGAACCCTCCAAAATTAAAACTCCTGAATCGGATAAATTTCAAGTAACTGATAGACTATTCTAGAACTTTTTATTTCACAAGAGAATTACTTAAATTAGAAAGTTGGAGTAGAATTACGTCGAGTGCCGGATATGGGAGAATCTTCTCTATTAGGTTAGCAGTTCTCGTGACGACCAGAACATGTCATTAGAAGACTATTCAGAACTGCTTAATTAGATGATAGGTTATTCGTGCTGATGATCACGAAATCTTCCGTGCACATTACAATTACACATTGAGCAACGTGTGACCTGTTGAGTGACCCGTTTTTTGACTTGGTCCGACAGCAGTTGGGCTTGATATTGTGATTCCGTTGTTTATATTTCTCTATTCATATATATGTTCGTACATAAATATCTATCATATATTTCTATCTAGTTATGGATAACTCTAAACCGTCAGCATTATATTGGCGAACCATGGCGACGGATCAGAGATATCGAATGTAACTAGCTCAGCGGAATGTGCCCACCGGGTGAGGCCACCATGTTGCCAATATAAGGGACTGTATTGTTAATAGATGTTCTTTTATTCATATATATTCCTGTGTAAAATATTGAGATAAAGTTTAATTATTATTAAGTAAAGGTTTACACGATCGAAACCAAGAGTATCCACCTCTAAATAAACAATTTTTTTTTTTAATTTACATACAGTATAAACGAAGATAAGAAACAAATGTAAATGATAAAGAAAATCATAAATAATACACCACCAATAAACGCAATATAATTACATTTGTACCTATTTATCATAGGTATCAGTCTTACAATATAGCATTTCAATAATTTCTTTTTGACGAGGGTAGTTATAAAATTGTTAATGTCTCACGTAACACGAACACTGGGCTTTAAAGTTCGTGTGTCTTGATATTTAATGTCGTTTATCGATACAAGTCTCGTAACTCTTTTGGTTGTATTTTGATGTCATGTACACCACAATTTTATGCTCATCTTTTGTTCACCAGGTGTTGGCCTGATCACCCGTAAAGCTGCGAACGCGGTGACCCCCACCGTGGAGCTGAAGCAGGATGGCGGCAACTACGTGCTGGTCACCTCCTCCACCTTCAAGACCACGGAGATGAAGTTCAATCCAGGCGAGGAGTTTGATGAGGAGCGCGCTGATGGTGCTAAGGTACGTCCACATTTACAAGGAAAACACGTCTGTAATAACCCATAGTCCAAAGAATATATGACCAGTGAAGCAGTGCTAGATAGAAATGGGGTACTATCATTAAAATTATCAAAGTCGTAATTACCAAGAGCAGAAATCCGATTTCTTAGTAATTTTTATTTAAGCCGACCGTCACGTTTTCAGAGAAAACCATTATAATTACTTCTGTATAAA
>DWFV01001739.1:0-10713 GCA_018246775.1 Parelbella machaon machaon | reverse complement strand
AAGTGGCTGGCAGTGGTTGGATGCGAAGAGCTGAAGATCGAGCTCAGTGGCGTGCCATTGGAGAGGCCTATGTCCAGGCTGATAATGATGATGATGATGATGAATAAATAATTTGCTTGTAGTAAAAAACTTCTTAAAAATATGTTTTTAAATTGTCTATTTCAAAACATTAATAACAGTTAAAGGCGAGAAAAACAATCTCAATTGAAAAATAAATAAAAATGAACAATTGTAATAAAAATAAAAGAGTGCAAAAATTTCCAGACCAACCCTTCTAACGGAACAGTCTGAGCAAGACAATTCTTGCAACCACCATAATAATGTAACAAGTGAGAATTAAATCTGTAATTGTTTGGTACGTGCAAACCCATTCCCTCAAGCTCCCTTCCTTCCATGCAATTTCCGTTGAAAACGTGAAGGAAAAAATGGAAAAGTAGGTAATTAAAATCACCAGGTCTGAACCAGTGACTCGTTACATAGCAAACGAGAGAACGGGTAAAATAGATACGGTAGTGATGCTAAAAGACAAGCTCGTAACTAAATCACCCATTGGTAAAACTGCCATATACATTTTTATAAAATGCATAATGTAAAATGTTAGAACTACACCCTTCTGCTTATCTTTTCGGGGATTATAGGCGTGATGTTATTTTATTTTTTAACTAGTAGACTACAATTCCAGTCGAATGTGTAACTATTAATAAAAAAAAAACGATTTAATAAGCTCTCAAGTATGCTTACAATATTAGAAACATAAGCCAACGCTCTAAATAGTCGCTTATAACCCCATCTTCTTTACACTACATCAGTTTTCTTAGAAACAATAGCAGGTATGTGAAACACTGGGTTCATTGTTTTGTTTTTAATCGCTTTTATTTCATAGAAACCAGTCCAACGAGATCCTTAGACCAGGGAAAATTTTGGGGTTGTTTGATTATGCGCAATTAAAGTGTTGCAGGATTTTTCTAATAGGGCTATTTGAGAGCAGTTAAGGTTTAATGTCTTAGAAATTATTGCTACGTCAGAAGTACAAGTTGTAAAGATTAAGACTCCAAACCGGAGAATAAATATCGCTTTATATTCGCTCAATTTAAGAGGATTAAAGAAAACGATAGAATATTTAATGGAGAAATTAATTATAAATTGTGGTCGACAATGCAAAACTTTAGATAATTATATTATATTCACGGAGAACATTTAAGATGGTAATGAGTCCATACAATACAAGTATACGAACGATAGTACATTAAATCACAAAGCAGAATTTGTTAGCAAACTCATAGTTTCAATGTTATAATATCAAAATACTAGACACGACAGCGACGCTCTATAGTTGAAGTTAACTGTGTGGGCGAGCATTGTACATTCCCCTAGACACCAATTTGCAAACAACAGTGATGTGACAATAATACAAAGACGTAGTGTCATACTAACAGGTCCAGACTATTAGTACACAGACTACTGATACAGCTGTGCATGTAGGGTAGACGGAACAAAAGGATGGGAACAGAAGAATTGTTCTTCTTAATTGGCGTGGATTTATGTACCTACATTTTGCGTATGGTGAGATTTTTATCAACGCACATTTGGTAGCAGTAATCATTTCACTATATTATTTCTACTGATTACAGGATGCGCTGAGCATACTTAAAATTAAAAACCTTACAGATACAACGAAACGAGGACACGTTACTAAAACGTTACGTTGTTTTGCTTTCAAAATTAGTGATGTACGAAATTATCGAACGAATAATCTCACTAAAAGAAATGTACATTAAATTCCATTTCATAATAATAAAAATTATAAACTCCGTAGCTAATTACACCACAAAGCGTCAATTACATTTTAGACAAGTCCCCAGCAATCCATAAATGTGCTTAAGTAAAATGTTTGCAATGTTGCGCAGAAAATCAAAGTTAATAACACCGAGGGAGCAAGTTAAGTCGACCACCGCGGAAGGCCAGAGCGTAGCAAAATAAACAAAAGCGAAATAATCTCAGCCGTAAACGAACTCTTTCATTAAGACTTGGAAACCAAAGACATGGTCCGCGGGCGAGTAATTCCCTGTTTCCCCTAGATAAACAAGGCGTCGCCGCAAAACCGTTTCGGCGCGATATCAGAGCCATCCCGGCTCATAATTTCTCCTTCTGTAAACAATGTTTCATTTGGTTTTTATTGAAATCATTGTTTGCGTATTAGGTCATCGTGTGGGTAGCAATACTTAACTCTTCATTATTTATATACGGTGGATAAGAAATTGCTTTTATCTATGCAATATAGTTTTCCGAAATTACATATCGTAATTCAGTAGAGCCGTTAAAGATTAAAATTGCAATTAAAAAACTTAATTCTTTGTGAGATCAGGTTTTAATTTCCATCACTTAATGTGAATTAAGAACTTTTAAGACAGTACGAAAGAGTTGAACATTCTTGAGCTTTTAAAGCAACTTAATTAAGTTACAGTGTCTGTACAGCTAAGAAGACTTAACGAAGATACAGTTCTTTCTTACCAACAGGATACCGTCCGTCAAATTGAAAAGAATCGGCAGCTAGCCAGTGGAGAAGCGTACTTAGAATTCAACCAGCGGTCTCGCGTCGAGTCAAAGATGGCCGGGGGTTTATTTCCATTTTTAAATGAGAGCGGCTGAGAGCTTTGTCGGCTCCGAGTTTGTGCTCTGCGTTTTAAGTGGATTAAATCGCTCTACGCTCGTAAAACCGACAAGTGCTACAGCTAAGAATTCAAGTAACCGTTCGACTTTTGCATGAGAAAGTGCTCGCGGGACCTCGCTTCGCACTCACTCCGCGCAATTTGATGCGGCAAAGATTTGTTTTTTCCCTCTTGAAATCGTGGCCGATTCACATCTAAGCGGGATGCCGTTGCCTTTGTGAATACTCAATGAAAGAAATTCATTAACGCTATCTCTCAATGAAGGGGCTTTTAGGGATTACCTTATTGTCTATTGTAAAGGATTAGTTTCCATATATCGATGATCAGTACTACATGAAACATCCTCCACTTACGTTAAGTCTATAAATATAGTCTTAGTCTAAAATACTCTTAATTATTCATTGATAGTTCAACAAAGTTAATCAAAAGTTTCGATATCGAAAGGAATTTCAATATTGAACAGCCAATTACTGTCACCCGTTTGATAAGATTAATCATTCTGGCGTTTCTCGTAAGCATCACTAATCGTGACATTCTTAAGTAATAGGAAACTTAATACTTTAACAGCTTAAGTACGTCGAAATATCATTATGACCTGTTCTGCTGACAGCGCGACTGAAAGGGGAATTTTACCCAATTTGTTTTAATTTGTGATTCAACGAGGCAGTATACTAAATAAACCTGTCGTTCGGACAATTTAAGGCATGTGGAATCGAGAAACAGTGAAGGAATTGCCATAAAGGAGAACAATAAATAGGCTACGATGGTCGGAAAAAGAAAATTGTAACCGTTGTTGAATTTAAATGGTATATTTAGGGCAGAGATACTCATTTGGAGCATAGAAACGAGTCCATTGCATGGCTTGCCAACGACAGATGCTACGTTTACGAAAAATAAAACAACACAAAGTTAGGCAATCAACATAAAATTTCAGCGAGAAGATTCGTATGCGGCAATTCTTCTTGGATATTAGAAGAAATGGATTATTTAAGGGGATAATTTATACTATAGTAAAAATAGACGACCAGAGTCAAATGACAGGTTTCAAATTTAATATAGATAAGGGGAAAGATTGGAACATAAAACAATGTTTATTTATTTTGAACAATTAAATAATACAAATGTTTACAATTGTTTTCAAATACTCATTCAATAATCGGTTAAGGAATTTAGATTTGGACATGTAAATTTATATAGCCGTCTCCCTTTTTTCTAAGCTCTAATAATCACCACGCAGCAAAAGTTAAGAATAAAAACTATCTGATATAAACATTTTGGAAATCCAAGCCATTAGGGATTATTAGTAATTGTTTGAAGTATTTTGAAATGACACAATACAATGTACTACGTCGCTAACAAAACGAAATATATTCTATAAAACAAAGTTAAATGTAATCCCACAACGGATGGTAACAAGTTTAATTGAAGACCGCGTCCGGTACATAAATTTAAACTTTTGGCATGCATTTTAATCTACTTACAGTAGTTGCTTTCGGTAATGGCTAGTAAATGAGTTTCCGAGTTCAACTAAACGGTTAAGTCGTTAATGCACTGTGGGGTTGTATCGATATTTTACTATGAATTTAATTCAAGTATTTCATAACAGTTTTTATTCGATATTATGAAATCTAGTAGCCACTTTTGCAGGTGATAAGGCAGCGTAATAAACATTGAAAATGGCAACTGGTTGTATATATAAAATGTGTAATACTTGTCGTCGGGTAAATGAAAAAAATTTAAGCAAGATTATGTACATAAGCTTATTAGGCTGTTAAAGGTAATTCAAATGATACAATGGAAAGGATATCATTGTTCTGGACTAGGACTTTATATTCTTCGTATTTTAATATTTAAATTCGCAAAAAAACATCTGTGAAGATCTACCGTCATTGGTACGTTTCGAACATATTTACATTTGTACTATTGTTATTACATTTTGGCTAAAACAAGAGAATCTGATTCGTTCCCAAAGATAGTTAACAGTATAAAATTTATAGTTCCAATACCGATATTTCAAAATCCAGCCAAAATTTAATTTCAATGATTTACGAGCGGCCGAGACACATACCGAATTTTATGTTCGAAGGTACGTACTATCTAAGGTCGCCTTGAACCTGTAATGACCGATTTTTTTGTTTCCTGGCAACGGAAATTTATAATTATAATGGTATTGCAATTTTATACAGTAGCGACCAAGAGTAAAAATAGCCTAGTAGTTTGGATTTAAATTCCCTTATTTTATAGTCTAGGTTTCAAATGCTGGAAAACAATCATATTTGATGCTACAAACTCGAAGAAAAACAACGCTACTAAGTCTATAAACCTGAGAATTCTCTATAATTTTCTCTAAGGCGTGTGAACTGCGTCAAATCGCACTTAGCCAGCGTGAAAGTCGTTTGCTTGAAAGATTCCCATTATGAGACGAGTGTCATCTTTAACAGGGCAACAATAAAATTGTTAGTCGCTGATGGTGACAATGGAGTTGTTACATCTAAGTTTCGTGAAGTCAATAATATAAAGTAGCTTAGCATCGACAAAAATATGAACATTAACGAATGTTCATTTCTCTGCTTGTTCAACATTAATATTTCCAAATGTATTCCGTATAAGTAGACAATAAAATTCTAGTACCAGCAACATAAGCACTCACCGAGAATTTACACCTGGAACACAGAAGCTTATATCGCAACAATCTAAATGTTAATGTCGTCCTTGGCGTACGAGTCGATGCGCACAAAAAGCAATAAGGGTAACATTAAATATCACATATCTGTACTATGATTAATACATACAACGGATACGATAAGCAATAAGCCTTAATCGATTATATATGTTCATCAAGAAAGCGGACAACTTTAAACTTAAAAGGCACTATAAAACTCGTCTCGGACGCAATGCGGTAAAGAGATGGTATTCTCATGTTAGAATATACGTTGCATTAATCTGATTCGAGAATGAATACGCGGTGATAGCTTTAGTGAGTACAATCTATGCGTTCTATGAAAGCACAATTTACTGTGCAGTAGGGTGATAATTGCGTGCACTTGTTAGACGTTGCTAAGGTGGATGTTACTGAGAAGCGTAGCGTTGTTTCTTTCATTAGTAGAGCATTTTATTATTATGGTTATTTGTTCTGTTATGAATTACACATTAAACGTGTTTATGTGAAACCTGGATACTTAATTGTAAAATCAAATTGCTAAATCTACTCAATAGGTAGGGAAATGTGGTCATATTTATTTATATACATGTGTATTCCTTTAATATCACTATTTATTATATATTTGTCCAATTTTCAAAATGTAGAGAATTGGATGGCTAAATTAAATACTCGAAGGATCGTCGTTGTGGCACATCCTGGGAAAGGCCTATGTTCAGCAGTGGAACGTAAAAAGGCTTACTTGATGATGATTAAATTCTTATCACTGCCCAGGTGATTTAAAAGAGAATTCCAATTTGCAAAGTCCACCTTTCTTTAACAACTATGAAGCATAAATAAATGAATGAACATAACTTATAAAAGTATATTACGCTTTATGCAGTAAAAGAATGTAGAGATATAAAACGGCTAGGAACACGCGTCTTGTCACTACGCTATTCCATTACCGTGGCCTAAGTATGAGTCATAGCGAACATATTCTCGAAGTACAGTCGTGCTAAGTAAGTGAACTTTAATTTACGGTTCAACCTGTTACAGTTTTCCTCTTGTATGTACATTGTAATAAGGTTTGAAGTTCTAACGAAACTTTTTCGTTAAAGCGAGCAAATAAGAAACTCACGAACCGGTCAATTAATAAATTCTTGCTGTTAGTTTTACAGGCACTTGAATGGAACGATTATTCAGCGTATGTACATACGTGCGTGACTGGTTTTCCTAGTAATTTTTACAGAAATATTTCAAAATGAAATGTTAATGATATCTTATCTGTGGTCAGGAATGCTATGGAAATATAATCCAAACACAAGCAAGAACATTTTTTTGTAAATGTTCATGTCTTTTTCTATACATAATGAAAATCAATTGAAAAGGTCTATGATTAATACGATTTAAACCTCCCATTTAACAGATTGCAATGATTTTATAGCAAAACCAAATATAAAAATTAGACATAACGTTACGGAAAACTGTACACTGTAAATGAAGTCAATAGAACCTCTTAGAAATTATAAGACCACCATAGAAGAATAGGAATAGATTGAAATTTGCATCTCGAACGACTAATCATTTTCATCTCAACTATATTTCACATGAATACTTGAATTGCGGCGAGTTGACAGTCCAGTCCTTGACGGTACTCATTCTTCCCATTGTATTCAGAGGAGTTCAACGTTCTCAAAGTATTTATGGGCGTAGTAATTCAATCAACAGAATAAAGCTAGGTGGAATGTCACGTCAATGATGGTGAAAAGAAGAAGGAAATGTCTTCGCAGATAAATTGAAAAGAACTATTTTAACGCTATCGTGCAATAGATTTTAACTTTGTAAGTAATTGCAAAAGTAATTGAGACTCTAATACTAACAGGATTTGCTAAAGACAATAACAATGTACCTAACAAATAACGGAAATTGAAAAATTTTTAATGATTTATAAATGATTTTAAAATTAATTATGAAAACATTTTCACGCGTTAAAAATATATGACGGATATATTAAGTATTTATAACTGAAGTAGCAGAAACAACGATCAAGGCTAAGTAAAAAGTTTAAGATTAACTAAAACAGATCGTAGAGAATAAAACAAAGCGAACAATGCATTAAATGTCGTCCGTTGCGAACAAAGATTTGTGAAGCGAGTTTATTCAGTAGCCGATATCGGAATCGCGGGTACTATTAAGAGATCACGAATCTAAAATAGCAAGGCGCGCTCCAAGGCATGAACAAAATAGGAGCGCTAAGAATACAATGGTTAATACGGCGCTATTTAACTTTCATTTGATTCAAAGATCAATCCAATTCCCGTATCCAAAGAAAATAACTCGACTTTTCCATCTAATAATACCGAGTACCTACATTATACGTTTCTGAATATTATAGCTGTCCGTTCCAATGTTAGGAACTTGTTTATTTTCTGTGTTCCATTATTCACATGAAATTGCTTGTTAAAACGAAACAAAGTAACTTTGTTCGTGGATATATTATTTGCTTACATATTTTCATTTTAGTTTGAAACTACAGTAATTTATTTTGCGAAACAAGTACGTTCAATGTTGTGCGAATATTTTGATCTACAATCTGAAATTGGAGGTAGGAACAAAGAGATTGCTTTATTAATGGAGGGGTTGCAAGTGCTGAATTAGAGGCCGGTACGCATAGACTTGTGAGTGAACATTGAGCAGTGTTTGAAATAGTTTTAGAAGTAGAAAGCAGATCTAAAATAACGCAGCCAGCCGTTGAAAACAAAACAAATGCTACCACAATAAGACGAGGTTCCGCGTGCCACGCCGCAGAGGCGATGCGACAGTCCAAAGAGGATTTATGTACGTACGACAGTATCACCTGCCCCCCTTATTTTGCTAAATCCGTTACAGAGCTGTTCATTCATGCATTCTGTCTATGCTTGTTTGCTCGTACAATCCCGTTTATGATATATTTTTAATGATGCTCGTTTAAGACAATTTTGTAACTATTTTCACTCTGTCGTTGCGTTTTTTGTTATCTTTATGAAATGTGGTACCTATTTTTGATCTTACGAGAGTTGTGCACGACTATTTGTTACCTGGGTGGATAGGTACTTTAGCAGAATGTACGTAATTTAAAGAAATTTATTTATTTCCTTGTTTAATATAATAATGTTATGGTTAAAAAATTGTTAACAAAATTTTGCTTCCAATATTTTTCTATTAATTACTTTCTCGGTAGTCTTGAGAACTTCGCGTAAAATGGCTTTCGTCATCAAAAATGTAATAAGTAAAAATATTTTACCTGAAAATCATTTTTGAAAAAAAAAACAGTCTAAGCTACAGTATAATATAACAGTTTTAATAAATTTCATCAAAATATATTCAGCGGTTCAGCATTTAATTATCATAATATTCATAAAATTAAAAAGAAGCATTCAATTTGTTAATATCTAACTGACACTATCAAATAAAATTATCGAAATGTACTGAAGGTCGCCAGCAGAGTTTAGCCAAAAAGGTCAGTAAAAGTAGAGTAATTCATCTTCCTCAATAACTCCGGCACTTTCGGCCACTGGGACTATTTAGTGCGCTTCTGTACAAATAGAATTTATGGGCGACAGTGTCTCCCGGAAGGACGATTCTTCATTCTGGTAGACGGTCACGCTACATATGGCAAATGGGTTAGCAACTTTGAGAATGTTGTTGAAATATTAGCGATGTGCAAAGTTTACTTACTTTAAACTTTAGATACCTAGTCTTCGTTCAGGCATTTATATTATACTACCATAACTTAGTGTTTTTCATATATGTACAGTTTAATAGTAAGATTTAATATTAATTTATGAAAATGACAAAACAATCGCATACCGGTGTTGCGTCATATGCCATTTTTTATTTCCACTTACTGCGAACGAAATTACACAATTTTACTACAAACAAATTGCTTTAAAATTATACTCTGAATGTTAATGTGAATTGAAATACGCATTTCACCTTAATCTAGTGTAAATCGCGTACGTTAAAGTATTAGAACGACGTTATGTGGGCTTTAGAAGGTTTTACAATAGATCAATGTACGGAAGGACACTTTTTAAATGCTATGTAATATACATAAGATATGGATCGTTAAACTGTAATAATTTTCGAAAAATATAGGTTAAATATAATTTAATGGCATATTTAATGGACATTTTCCTTCGTTCACTTTCCTTTATGGAGACTTTCCAGTGAAATATACGTTACTACGTCTCACTCAAACAATATCTTGCCCGAGGATTACATAGCCAATCACAAATGAAATATAAGTCTGCCGTCGTAAACTTTAATGTCGTAACAAATATTGGAAAGTCGTCTTATGGGGTATACTTCAAAATATTATCCCGTACAAACTGCTGCACGCAGCAGTTAATGCGGGAATGTGAAATCCATAACAAATGTATTGGTCGAATATCGAGTTCTGATGTCGTAGATGACGCGTATCTGCAGACTCGCAGTAATAAAATGTACCGTCTCATCTCGTAAATGTTCCATATGACAGCATGAGCACACCAATATCGTATTTGATACATGTACTGTAAATATGTTGAAGTATTATTTTATTTTTATCCGGTTACGAATCTATTTTACTGCTATCATCAAAGCGGGAATTGAAACTTTTGAATTTCGAACCCGACTATTTAAAATTTGTACATCATAAACGTTCTGTTTCTATTTTTTTTTTTAAAGTTCTATCATAAACGTATTTTTTTTTAAACGTTCTGTTTCTGAAATACTACTATGTACGTATGAAAAAATAAATAAGCTCGTTTTTTATTTTCATTTCTTTAACTAGAATATATTTTATCGTTAAATGAAAATTACTCAAGTTTTCCAAATTCAAATGTCAATCATCTGTTTAATTGAGCGAGCGAACGGATTGACAATGATGAATTACATTCTCAAAGTCGTTCGGAAGGAGAACCATATATTATACTCGGTTTTAATGTAAACCGGGGGCCGTGATATAATCGTCTGTGTAGATGTTATAATGCTTATGGAAAAAGCGACGTGCCATGAGTCACACTCATAGCTCAGACATTGATAGACGATAGTGTTGCCAACTCCGAGATTTATATTACCTGCAGAATGTTGCTAATATAAATAATGGCACATAACTTTCCATAGTTATAAAAACTTCAACCAGTATGTTAATTAGGCTTATACTATTAGACATTTTCTTCTTTCTACATTACATATAAAATACATAATACGTATTTATGGCGATAAAAAATCACATCACACCACTTCAAATTCACATCATCACAAAAACTCCTTCAATGACTTTGCTGAATCATTAGTTTAATACACATGATTATATATGTACCGGCTTAACTCACGTGCGTTTTTTCGGGATGGCCCGATTAGTTTCGGACCTATACGAGG
>DWFV01001738.1:0-10714 GCA_018246775.1 Parelbella machaon machaon | reverse complement strand
GTATGAACTCGACAAGTACAACGGTACATATGTTAAGTTATACTTTAATGTTTATAATAAATACCATCAAATCGTATTGTGAGCTAAGAAAAATGCCATTTTGGCACTAGTAAAATATAGCCAGGCACATGCTGGATGCGACAAGCCGAAGACAGGGCGCGATGGCGCTCATTGGGGAGGCCTATGTCCAGCAGTGGACTGATATAGGCTGATGATGATGATGATGATGATGAAAATATAGCCATAGGTACAAATATTTCTTTGTCTATTTATACCAGTTTTTCTGTCTTTGTTTCAAAGTTTTCGCGATCTCACTACATGTGCAACATTTCACGTGCGTACTTTGCACAAATGTTACAATATGGTATACTTTTAAGCGTAACACCACGCTATAATTTCCGAAGGGGTAGGCAGAGGAGTGTAGTACACTCTCACGTTTCACCGGTTACGTTTAAATCCCATGGAATTGGTGGTGAGTCTACTGCTATTATTATCCCGTTACATTTACTTGTTCATATTTTTTGGGCGAGAGAAAAATTTTAATGGCCGCCTTTGTAACATACGAATCAGCCATAAACGCGCCCCATTACCCCAAAAAACACAAGCTTGCAACGAAATGTACTGCCTCCCAGTAATGGTTCGTTTGGGGAGAGATAATGGTAACCATATTCCAGTAGCATTCACGGTACCGAGGTGCTATTTGTTCGTTGGTTAGGTATATTTAAATATAGAATAATACAATAATGATAAGTATAATATGTATGTATAATAGACGTCTATAGAAAAACTAAACCCTAAACAATATTTTAAAGAATACATTTTCGTCAGTTAACGGCAGAACGAGTTTACTTTGATAACATCTGTAAATAAACCACCCTGTCTATTATTATTATTAGTGTAATCCCGAGATTTAACACTTCTTTTGTTAACACCACCATTCAAATGTTAAAATTACATTGCAATGCCCCTAATCTTGATAAGAAGCTGATTTAAAGACCAATGTAAAAATGTAAGCGACTAAGTGTTAATCTGATTTAATTCTATATAGTTACACGGCAGGGGTCCAATACGACATTTAATTGTACAAGGGAGTCTTTTATATGTGAAACAGGGGTATTTTATAACAGTAGCAACCCTTATTTAAATTTTGAGGATTAAAAGTTTTGTATGTGACTATGCGTAGCTCACACAAACGGTTATACATATAGGTATAATACCAACAGTATGCTAAGCCATGATTCGATTATGATAGTAAAATTTCCTCTGAACTTTTGAGAATTTGGTTATATTAATGCGTCGCTCGCAATTTTTCTCGAGGGCCAGATTTTAATTTATTATACGAAAGAGTTCGCAACTTCTTTCTCGACTGAAGGAAATGTTATTATAAGGAATTTCCATAAACCCTGAAACTCAAATTATTACGGAGTGACCGTCCAAATGAGTGTGGATAAGCTTGGTAGCGGCGGCCTGTTCAAATATTTATGAAATGTTCGTGGCATAATTTTAGTTATTGCGTGTCTGTAATAAAAACAAACGAACGATAAATTTCACTGTCTGCGCATTATCAGCTCATCTCGTCGTTCTTTAGTGTCGTCACAAGCATTTTTTTTAATTCGTTCATTCTAAAAAATTCACTGCGTTAACATTAATTACTAATTCATAAAGTAAAACCAAAGGGGAATGCACTATTAAAGTTCAACATTCGGCAGAATTTAATTACGAAATCCAAATTAATTATTACCGGCCTTAGCCATCACAACGAAATTGCGCGCTTCGTGCTCTGACGCGTTCTGCTGAGGCAAAAACGTTGCTTACTAACAATTTATAAGACGACACTACAGTCTTATAACTACACAATATTTTCTTATTTAATTATTAAGCTAAGAAAATCGAATGTAAGCTTTTCACAAAGAAATATGTTATAATAAATAAGAAACGTGTTATAATAAAATTTCATTATCAATTTGCCATTTCTCTTGATAGTTATGATCCTTTACTGCCAAACAGTTCAAATGTATTTTTTTGAATTCTTAAGGATTCTTAACACAGATTTAGGAGAGATCATTGTAAAGCAACTCGGAACATTCCCCAAGTTCTTTTCGCTACATTAAAGGGATGTTCGCTTAAGAAAAATTCGTCTTCAAATATTTATTTTGGTGAATTTACCTAAATTTTTTGATAGAAATGTGCCACGGAAATTTACGCTCCGGGAGCGTACGAGTGCCATTTCTTTTGTTCTCAAAATGTTAAAATCTGATTAAGGAAATCGCTGAAATATTTCACTTTCTTACTACATACGAAATGCTTTTGAATATAGCGTAATAGTCGATCTTTGTTACTGAATAACATCTTGTAGTAATAAGATCGTCTCACTTGTTTATTGACTTTCGTTCTGCTTTTTTGCTATCTTCTTGTTATTTATTACCATTTATTTTTCTGTAATATTTTTCGATAAGTTATCATGATTCTCATTTGTTGGCTGTCGTTACTCGATAGCTTGGACAAATTGATTTATAAATTTATCTAATAATAACAACAGATTGTAGATAATTGAATATTTTTCTTCGTTTTCATGCCAATTTACTTTACAGAATTTATCGCTACGAGAAAACATCATAAGGAAACCTGCACACCTTAGAATTCTTTACGTTTTCCAAGGTGTGTGTGAACCCTACCGAACCGGACTTAGCCAGTGTGGCAGAGCATGGCCTTAACCCCTCTCATTCTGTGGGGAGACAATATCCAACACTGGAACGATGATAATAACAGTAGTAAATGCTATCTTAACACCTCTATTAATTATCCGAAGCTAATTAAGAAATGAGCAAGTATCCGTTTATAAACTGAGAACAAGCCGTAAAAAATCTTAATATATATTTACCGTAAAAACTCTCATTAGCTGAAACCTTTGCAATCTCATTGGTTTAATTTATGAGTTTTAATTAAGTATAAAAACCGCGAAATTTTCCGACTTGTTAGCCAATTCCCCGTAACGTTGTTCCGTGTCGGTGCCACAGATATATATGTGTGTCTCGGCTAATTATACATGAGTTATTGTTTCTAAAATAACTCTACGAGAACGTGATGAACTATGTGCATTACTCGCTGTTACATTAACGCCGTAAAGGGTTAGGATTAAGGTAAATTTGTTCACAAATTAGTTTATGCTAATATTTTTTTTTTGTGGACGGTATAGTTACTCGACAATGTAATTTAAATTGTTTTACACTTTCAGTAGAGAGAGCCTAGTGGCTCAAAGTTCAGCCTCCAGGGGTCCTAGGTTCAAAACTGACAGGCGAATTTAAGAAAAAAAATTGCGTTTTACGATTAAATATCACAGGTTCTCTCGATGAATTAAACATCATAAAGAAATTTGGACAATAAAGTCTCCTAATCCGAACTTAGCCAACGTGGCTGATTTTACCGTTGGCCGGTGGCCTTAACCGTTTTAATTTTGAGAGTCAGTTTGTTTAGATTAGTACAATGATAAATACATATACGATGAAGATAATTTTTGTTTCATATATTCTGTATACTAAACTTCATGATGATAATTGGGAATTAAACCATTGTATAATAGCAAATAGTATACATAAATAATAATATAGATATATTGCAAATAACTAACTCATATAAGATTACGGTTTTACTATTAATTCTTTAAATCAGTCTTGGCCGCGACCTCGCTTCAAACGGCGGGAGCTCATGAGGAAGGACCTCGTATAGATCCGAAACTATTCGGGCCATCCCGAAAAACGCACGTGAGTTAAGCCGGTACATATATAATCATATTATTACAGTCTTAGTGTCGTCTGTACGTTTAAACTCAACTTAGTGTAACTGTGCAAAGGACCGGCGTGTACACGTACCTGAAAAGCTGTTAATCTGATTAAAATGTATTCCCGAGGGATATAGGCGTGTCAGCATCGACACAAAGGTATCCGTGATACCAATACGAATCGCTCTAATAATGCCTACTCAGACTAAACTGAGGCTTACTCGGACGATCTGTTCACTGTTGAATTATTTATTTACTTATTTCAATGTATTTGCACCCAATTTCGTTTTCAAATTGACATTAATATTCTTATACTTCCAGCATGCAGTAGGTATACTACTGACGACGGAAACAGATGTCCATGGGCGGCAGCAGCCACGACTGATTGCTGGCCCCTCGTTTTATACTGTCTTCACTTAAAAATGAATACAAAAATATAATAGTATGTATGATATTAAAGTGTTTTCAGAACAGCCTAAAACTGAGGCTTAAATTAACATAACATTATGTAAAATAATAATTAATATGCCCCTTCAACATTTAAATAGTTGATATTCTCTCCTAACTAAATATTATCTTGGGTTTACTTTAATTTCATACATTTCATCCTTGCAACGCTAGAAGTTCATATAATAATGATAAAAAGGTTTTTATGACTAACTCGCATTAACAATTTAAAATATATAATTGCTTAGTAACCTGAAAATTTCGTTTTCATCAGTTATCAGTAGAAAACTCACTTATCAAACTATTCGTAAATACAGGCAGTACTGACTAACGCTTTAACCATCAACTGAAGGTTAGATATGTCTGCACAACACTGGGCATAAACAGGAATAAATTACTACAGTCTGCATTGATGAGAAATGAGTTATGATTTAAAATTCCTGTCCTACAGGGTTATGGTTCTACTACCCACCAAGTAGACTTGGAACATGTACAACCACGATCCTCCATTTACTTAATTTAGACACTTGCAAACAATCATGCGATTTCTCCAGCTATAACTTTATGAACTGCACTAACATGGCGTATTTCTGTTAATAGAGCTTATCGCAATTAAACATTTAAATTCGAATATAAAAATGACAAAGCCCGAGGCATAAGTAAATCAAATTAGTAAGTTTCATCCAATTACACCAAGTTCAGCCAATTGAAGATCTGGAAACGAGGTACGCCTAATTTATTACGACACTTGCTGAATTACACGCGGAACAGATTCAATTCGCTTACAAAGCGAGCACGTAAGTACATATGTATGTATGAATGTATGTATGTTCTTATGGAGAATGAGAAACCTTAAAAGTACGTAAACATTAACGTTCGCTCAGGAAATGACTAGACAAGCTTTCGATGGGAACAAGGGAGGGGTTATCTAATGAAGGCTGTCAGATTACCCAAGATTTATTAATACAAAAAACGTACGCAGCAAATTACATTATTTATAGTATCTGCTATCCGTTCGCGTCCCAGCTCGTCATAATCCTTTTATCGGAGCTCCTAATGCCTAATAGAGCTTCCATTTTAGACTAATGTATTTTTATATCTAGATAGATTTAGATGAAGAAACAAATAAAAAATATAGATACAATTAAGCTAATATATTACAAGAATCCAGCGTTTAGATATAATAATACTAACCGACCCATTTGTCATTCCACTGTTGGAATGTGGGTCTCCTCTCATATTGAGAGGGTTAAGGCCATAGTCTAGATATAGAGATAGTTTAGATATAGAGACAAATAAAAAACAACATAAAACGTTACGTTAATGATATCTCATAAATATCTATAATACCATCAATATTCATTATAATCAAATGCACAGTAAACGTTAATAGAAACACAGTTAAGATCTGATTACCCATAATTTTTTTTATTACTGGGGATTATTTCGTTGGTTTTTTGGTTAAAATTGGATACCAATTAATTGTAAGCAGAGATTAATTATTGCTGCATATATTTAAAACAATGATATTAGGTTAATACGTTTTTAAGGTAATTAAGTAACTTAAAATACCTTAGTAACTTAAGGTGAAGTTATAACTCTAATTCAAGTTTAGAGCCAGACCAGAAAATAAACATCTCTGACACAACATGTAAGTACTGTATAAATTTAATGCAAAGAATCTTCCTCGGCTTTTATTCATAACACAAATCACACAATATGACAATAAAAACAACTATTCGATGGCATATTATTCAAGATATGAAATATTTGAAGATAATAACTATGATTGAACACTATTTCGGTTCAACAGGCAAAAATAATCGATTTACTGTAATTAAAAATAAGACACCCTTAACAGTTGGAGAGGCCTATGTCCAGCAGTGGACGGAAGTAGGCTGATGATGATGATGATGATGATAACAGTTCATAATATTATTCAACATGCACGGAATGATCGTAATCCTCTTACTTTAATAACAAATACTATTTATTTATCCGAGCAATCTCTTTCCACCTCTGACAAGCAATCGACATATTTTACGTGAAAAAATGTCACAGAATTCGTATAAGCGAGAGGCGAATCCCGTCTTCTGTTCCTACTCGCAAACAAAGCTCCTACAAGATACTATAAATATTAGATAAGAGTTGAGCTCGTACACAAAAACTTTTATTAACAGAAATATTTCTCTCTCCTCTATCCCCAATATTGTTTTACGCGTCCCTTACTTCTCTTATGTATGATATGCGATTCGTTTCATTCCTGGTATTAAACTTTGGTATAGACGCCGCAACTTGTTAACGGTTCGGTTGTATTTCGAAAATTTGTTTATTTCGTATTATCAAGATAAGAATAGTGTCTTTTTTGTTGTGGACAACAAACACGTTAAGTCATTAGTAAGTTTTCCTTACCTACATATGTAAATATGTCCGTATATATACGAGTATGTATCGGTTACGTGCTATAATAATAATTATTATTGTATCCCAAATTTCGTTGATGTTAACAGTACGAGAGCTAAATAAATACTTTGCCATCTTATAGTTATTATTAAAAATTATTATTTCTTTTTGGTGACTATTACTTACAATACAATGCAGTAAAATTTATATTTAAAAAAAAAACCTAACATCACGCCTGTAATCCCCGAAGGGGTAGGCAGAGAAGTGTAGTACACTCCCACGTTTCACCAGTTATGTTTAAGTCCCATGGAATAGGTGGTGATTTATATTAAATGTATATTAAACTTTCCATAACGCAGAACAGGCAGCTAAAAGATAATAAAGCATTATGCTAAGGTTGAATTCAAAGTTGTAACGGATATAAGGGTAATGTACAACATCTGGATATGATTAACCTAATAAATTTAAGACTGGCACTGGCAGTTCGCGCGTATACGGCGCCGGGCAGACGCGACGGTGCGTCTCCGCGGCGCCGCCAAACAACGGGACTATTTACACGGGGTTCGCGATCCCTTCAATCTTCGCACTCCCCAGATCACCCCTAGTTCCGATTTAGAACTATTTAGTGCATCCCACTGTGCAACTTGACTACTTGACTACTTGTCTACTTTACCTAAAGGAGATGAAACAGTATCATGACGAAAATATCGTACGGTTTTCATGGACTTTTA
This sequence comes from Parelbella machaon machaon, assembly GCA_018246775.1. Classification (NCBI taxonomy): domain Eukaryota; kingdom Metazoa; phylum Arthropoda; class Insecta; order Lepidoptera; family Hesperiidae; genus Parelbella; species Parelbella machaon. The sequence goes on along the minus strand of DWFV01001738.1, from coordinate 3,355 downwards.
TGTACCTGTATTATCCCAAACGATAACGATATGATGTGATTTGTTTGAAATATCGAAAATCTCTTTCCCATGATTTATTTTAAGCCTTGTTTAAATAAATTCTTTATACAGAGGGTCAAATAAAAGATTGTATTCGACGTGGATGCACATTGCCAGCACAGCTCGAAATCAGTACTTAAATGGATGACTGTCTGTTAGAAAATTCCTCCTAGCGTTTCTTTCTAACCGCGTTTCTTGAGCAGTTTAAACATCCAGCAGACAATATGGCCACTAACCTGTATCTCCACTAATCAGCATTAAATCACCGTAATTAAGTATCAATACTCCAAACATCACATATTAGCAAAAGAAATCTGTATCCAGCTGTGAGACATAAAAAGGATCGCAGACATAACGTTACCGATGAAACATACAGAATTAGGGTATAGTATGAAGTTACGGGGTAACATTGATATTTCGGTTCCTGTAATATGCGTTAGTGAACATAAGATAAAAACAAGTCAAGTTCAAGATTCGTATTTGCAGTTCAAATAAGTCCGGCGCCAGGACGGCGCGACTGTCCCCAGTCGCTCCGGCGCCGCGCCGGTCTAGGAAGCTGTTTACACGGGGTTACGAACTCTCCATACACCCTAAGTTCCGGCTTTGGGGTATTCTGCGTTACCCCACCGTTGTGCTCACAAAAAGGCAAAGATTTAAAAACCTCCAAGTATTTAAACGTACGCAATATATTTTCGATACAAATATGCATGTAGCATGAAACGGAACGAGCTTTCGTACACGACAGTACCATAACGTCTCTTACTAAAACAATTACGCAATTAAGATTGCAACAGTACAAAAAATATTACCCTCCCTTTAGAAAATGTACCTGTTTATTAAAGTAACATTAATTAGCTTCCGACCACAAAGGATATTCAACTCATGCGCAAATTACACATAAACTCGCCGGATAACAATGACTCGACTGACATAAGTTTCAGTGAACAATTTATTACAGAGCGAAATCTGGGCCAAATATAACTAAACAAAGCCTGCTTAATCAACAACTTGTGCTTAAAGTTGGCGCTGTCTGCCAACATTTTTAGGTAACAAGTAATATTTGCTAGGAATTCCGCTTCAAGTTAGTGCCAGCATCGAGTCAAGTTGGGCCGCTGACAGAACTAATCAGTGACACAAATTATCATTTTATGCAGAACCAGAAGTTGTTAGTTCGCTTCGTATCTAGGATAAATATTTGTGTGATAAGCACAACCGTTTATTCTGAGTCTGGATGTAACATTGTCGACATAAGTATCTATTTAGATATGTACATTTGTATATTTACAAGCCGTGTTATTGCTACAGTATGTCTGATTTTAGATCGCAACACTTCCCAATTCGAGACTTTGTATTGCAAATTCATACGATTTCTTGAATTTTATTTAATACAAAGAAATCGACATACACTAATTTTATATTGTAGAAACACCACCACTGCTGAATTGTTGGCGCTGACGAGCAATGCTTACATTTGTACCACAAGTTGTAGAATATAAAGAATACAAGCACTAATATACAAATACGGTACAATTTCTAAAGCTTTCTTCTACCAATTGAAATGAGATCTGACAATGTATTCCATTAGTCACAGTGCCACCTACATACCAGTACACTTTTAATATAATAAACAATGAATAAAAAACCTGCTTCAGCCACAAAAATAACAGTTTCATGCCTGATAACTAAAACAATTTGTGGTTGGATGCGAAGAGCTGAAGATCGAGCTCAGTGGCGTGCTATTGGATAGGCCAATGTCCAGCAGTGGACGGGTGTAGGCTGATGATGACGATGATGAACTAAAACAAGTAAGTATGCACACAAAAATATGTCCTCAGTATCAGTGTAGAGCCAAATTTAATAAAATTATACCAAATACTTTCAAGCCACTGTCTTTCATGATAAACATCTCAGGTTACCTAGTGCGCATGCAAGCTCAATGAGAGACCTAAGCGTAAACATGTTTGCTGACTTCTGAGAACGAACAATCTAAACAGCTTCCGACTCCCCCGCTAGACGTATCATGGCCAAGAACACACAGACATCATTACTAACTCGGACAAATTAATTGTGTGAAATACGTTTAGCTTAAGCAGTATACCAACGCATTATATTGTGAGATTGATTAAACTTCGTTGCTTCAATATTAAATGTGTGTTCCCCAAACACGGTCACCCAATCATCGCTCAAATATAAATACGCCAGATGTCCAAATTCGCAACAACAAAGCAATTATTATCGAAACTCTTGTGTATTTGGGCAGCTAATTCCCAGAGCAAATCGTTAGGTCGGGGATGACGGGTGCTAATTAGTGTCCGCTGGAACATTTCACTCCAACAAATTAATTTGTATGTATCATTTGTACTGGTTTCTTTCACTTATTCGTTATTACCGTAATGTGCTTACGTAACATCACATCTGTAATCTTCCGAGGGGTAGGCAGAGGAGTGTAGGTCATTACACTTCGCCAACGTGTTTACAACTATGGTCACATCACAATTTTTTCAATGATTTCCAATTGTCTTTTGAACATGGGCCCGTCTCTCCTCTACGCTGATTAATTTTGCAACGGCAATTGTCCGGGCCTCACTCGTCAGAGTTGACCTCCGCGTCCGCACTGAATAAAACATAAGTTTGCCTTACGCTGACTCTTCCTGAATAATCTTTGTTGTTGTAACTTGAGCATTTACATTTTTTATTAAACGTAAAAATCGTTAATTTGCTCCATATTTTATAAAGCTCTTGAAGTCCTATGAACATCGATGCAAATATTACCCCGTACCTTGCATAATTTCAAAAGTCATATGTTGACATTAAAATATCTATATCTAATACGATACGTGCCTTGATCCGGCCAATCTTGTGAATATATTCAAAGAAATGACACTCCGGACATAGTACGTTACACAATAAATCACTTATTATGAGTTAATTATCGACATTGATCGTGGTCAAGATTACCTTACATGTATTATTAACACAGTTACCTGATAAGGATTTAATGAGTATTGTTACTAATAAGTTTTAAGCGAGCGAGATTAACTTTATAGTGTTCAATATAGACATATTGTATATTGAATCGTGACTATATTTATGACTATATTACATATGTGGCAATAGGCTTATCATCTATTCCATGGGACGTAAACGTGGCTATTGAAAATTGGAGTGTACTATACTTCTCTGCCTACTCTTTCGAGGATTATAGGCGTGATGTTACGTTTGATGTAACGTGACAATATTTATGTCATCATCATCAGCCTATCTCAGTCCACTGCTGGACATAGGCCTCCCCCAATGAGCGCCATCGCGCCCTCTC
>DWFV01001737.1:0-10720 GCA_018246775.1 Parelbella machaon machaon | reverse complement strand
TGGGAGTGTACTACACTCCTCTGCCTACCCCTTCGGGGATTACAGGCGTGATGTTACGTTGAATATTTTCTACGGTAAAAGCTTATTAAACTCAGAAATTTAATTTTTGTTTTTCGAAGCAAGTATTAATCCTATTTCTAGGTAACGCTAACAATGGTAAATAATAAGACACAATAAATAATAAACGTGGAAATATAATTTCATAAATGGAGTTGGAAATAATAAGAGTGGTAAAGTTATAAGGTTATCGTGATTGAACATTTCGATTTTGTCAGCCGGCAGACACAAGTACTCCCAGTTCGACGATTTTCGTTTTTCAACATTAATTTTATTTTGTACAGTATACTGTCTTCTAGGTTTCTTAAGTGTTGTGATACTGTTGATTTTTAACTATAGATGCACTTCTAGGAACGCAAAATTTTTATGTGATAAATTCGCATTTTATTCATGAAATGCCAAACGTTCCAGTGAGTAAGAGATTAATATGAAACTTTCATGTTGTCGTTAAAGGAAATCGATGTCGTTATTTATGTTCCTATGAAATATAACTTTGGAAGGCAACGAACGTAATTATTACTTTTACATTATATTGATCTTTTAAATCTCGGTAGCCTATTTCGAGGTCGCAGCCCAACGTGTTTCATGCTATTCTTAGATTTATGTGACTGTTACATAAATAGATAATATTATATCATTACTCCTAGCCCCGTAGCGGTCGGCAGAGGGCGATGAGTGTCCAATACCTACTTCTATACCCACAGACCTGGCGCGCTTCTTCTAAATCGTTTGTGTTAATACAAATCGAGATAAAATACTGCCACATAGGTCGAGTGGTTGCAAGTTGCAATCGAGGGCTCCTGGGTTCGATTTCCGAGTCGAGTCCTATCGGATTTTTATAACCTAGATTTTGTAGTAGGAATTTTCTATAGTATTTCAGAATCTGGATTTGTGCCCGGTGTAAGACAATAGGCTCACCACCTATTCCTATATCGTGTGGATGTACTACACTCCTCTGCCTAACCCTTCAAGCATTATAGGCGTGATATTACTTTTTTCAAAAATAAGATAACTTATTCTGTGGACGGGATAAAATCAACGGGGAGGAGAGGGTCAAGTGGGCGATTGAAGTACAGGAAGCAATCCTGAGGTGACTGGAGGGTTCCCACATTTGGCTGGCTTTGTTGCGGCGCTGGTTTAGTGGAGAGGTGTCGACCGCTATTGTAATAGGCCCTTTGTTATAGTTGTAAAGGAAACGTGCCGCGGGAAGTTTTTATTACCCTTTTAAGAACTCTATTTCAGATACAACACATTCAAAAGCTATTAACTTGAGTGTACTATACTCTCCTTCGTGCTTCTTCGGAGAGTGACGTGACGTTTCGTTCAAAAGTTGTAGAGAGACTGTCGCTATTAACTTTATGTAGATATATTTTCAGCAGTTGCTTCTAACATATTTATATCATACTAAAATCGCTTCTATACATAGATTGCAATGAAAGGACGCATACGTGCTTTGAATGCTCTGTCCTTTGTAAATAGTTTTTCATTTTCTTGATACATGAGGCGCTATCTGTAGTAACATTTATAAGGCTTATCCATAATCATAAACAGTCGGTTAATAATATTGCAACAGTTAATAATATTAATTGCTACGCGTAATTAAAATATTTGAAATTAAATTCACTCAACTACATTAAAACACATAGCTTTTCATTTTACAATTGCAATTTATGACTGCAGTTTACAATTGCAATTTACAATTGTAATTTACAATTATAATTGTAATTTATTTGAATGATAAAAAGCTCGAGCTATTTAAAATTACAGCCACAATTTCATAGAGCTGTCTGGTTAATGCAGAGTATGTGATACATAGTCATTGTACGTCAGGTAGCGCGGCGCGCAGCGGAACCTAAAAAGCGTATAAATATTCGCCCGCGGTCGCACTCCGAGCCGCCCGCCTCTAAAGTTATCTCTGCATTTTGTAGATGAATACTATGCAATTGCGATGTGAAGCGTGCTATTTATGACTGGTTACAGTTTTGTCTTTTTCATATAAAACGTCTGAAGTTTTATAGACAAGACATAATTAAAATAATTATAAATAACTGTGATCAAAAGGCAAGGTATATCGACAAAACACTGCCATTAATGTAGAGCTTTCTTCATAATAATAGGTAAATAAAATTTGGTACCATCACTTGCAAGGATAAGTTTATTTGATTATATTATAGATAATCCAAAGAAAGCACTAATTATTTCTTTTTATCATCTTTTTCAAAATTTTGCACGTATTATCACCTCGTTATTAATTAATTCTGTCTTTACATAGGTATCTGCATTAAAAAAGTATCGTTACAGAAACCTGCGTCATATGTTCTGCACCCAATGTATCCTATAGAATCCAGCCGTTCCGTTTCCGCAGCCGTCGCACCAGCTGCAGTAATTGTAACCGACGCAGTAAATAACTGCTTTAAGCAAAGCTATCGTCCCATTGGCTTTTACTGTCGATAGTTTTCAATTCACGCTCTTTGTTAGAGTTTTTTCATAAAGCAAAACAGTGAATTCATTGTATTTCCGCTATTAGGACGAAGGATTGATTTTTTTAATGAATATTCCAATATCTTTCGACCCCAATTATAAAAATTTTATATATTGTTTGTTTTTTTTTTACTGTGTGTACATGAAAAAAAAAAAACAGTGGGAAATCCATAGATACATCTATATTCATTTTTGTCCGAGAGATCGATGATTGCTAAAAATTGTCTTTTTGAGTAATAATCATTATATAGGATTATTCGGTCACAGTATCCGGCCAACTTGTATTGATTATGCGTATGAATTTCTCGCAGAGAATATAAAACATTCGTTACTCATATTCATGAGAATCTTTTGCACCAGGTAACTTTCATACGTGTTTGAATAAAAGAAAAGAAAATTAAATTATAAAATCATATTGAGCAAAATGTTACACGGCTTTAAAGCACATTATGGCCATATCGCTGTAACCGGAACAATTTGCATCTTGAATGTGTTTCCGTATCACGGGCGGCGCCCGCGCTCACGTATTCATTACCGACCTTTATGTTCCGATTGCAATTACTGACCTCTGCGAATTTAAATTATTCATGAAAAGTTTTCGACTGTTTTTATTATAACAAAAGTAATCGGAAGGCATTCCACCACTGGGGAATGGTTACAATTGACTTTAAACATTTGCAAAACCCAAGGTGTCAATAATAAATTGCTGACTGGTTCTTGAATATCCCAGTTCGATATTAGGTTAGCTTTGGTTCCTCACTGTACATTTTACATGTGCACAGAAGAAACTAAGCCTACTAAACCGGGCCGTAGATGGGCCGGGCCATGATGAACCACATCATCTGGAGACCTATAAAAAAAACTAAGATAAGTTTCTTAATTTGTACACAGAACATTAGAATTATATTTGTGGACCGATTAAGCATTTACGTATATTACATATGACGTAAAAACTGCAAAAGTGTGAGTACGTAAATAAAAAGGATAACACATGCACCGTAAATGAATCAGATAAGTACTAATGATAGTAATAGAATACAGAAGTGGGACGTAAGCTCGTGTAAACATTAGGCTAATGTAGATATCGCGTAATTGAAAACAGAATATGTACAATCTGGTATGCAAATGGTGAAACCTCGTAATATATGTTTGTTTGTAACTTACAAACACATGTACACATTATGAATAATCTAGAATATTAATATGGATTTAGGTAAAAGCAATTAGCTTATCCATTCAATCGTCGTGCGAAGTTTTGTATAGAATAAACAATTTTAGATTCACTATGGATTGTATACTGTGCTGATACGTTCAACATCGATGGGACGGCGACCCGACATTCAGAAACGGTTCGTCAAAATTTTGTTAGCGCTATAGCGAGACATTCGTGGTTATTTGTATCGAAAACACTCAAAAATAAACTGTGATGGAGATATCCCATACACAAACCGCGGCACACGAGCAAATATTGGCCGTGCAAGCGCGTCCATGACCAGGCGTAGCCAGACCAGCGCAAATATTTGCGCGGCCGTGTTGGCAGATATTTGCGACTTTACTAAATCTACAACTGTATTGAATTTTTCAGCCGGAGTAAATAACCATCAATATTATTCTAAGATTGCAGAATTATTTACCACGATTCTCTTAAAATCGAAGAAGATTAGGTATGGAAGATCTTCTTGGAGCGGGCTGTCAAGTACAGTCATGTCCTTCGTTAACAAGGAAGAGACTGGGAAGAAATATAATAATAGCGTGGGTGAATAATATTTTTTAAACGGTGTTTAATTTTATTCCCTTGTTTATAGGAAGGATGTTTTGAATCAGTCGAATGTATTGTGATAGGACAAAAATGACAAAATTATTTTAATCTAATGACTGTCCCGAAGTTAGAACTTAACTGCTGGTATAAGCCTAAGTTTTTAATGATAGGTTAACTTATTGATAAATACGGGAAGGCAACTGCCTTCTGTAGCAAAAAATATTTTGGATTATAATTAGGGTTTCCTAAACCAAAATAAAATTAACCCGCAATATATACACCTCACTTAAACTTATGTTTAACGCGCCATGACATCACGTCAATATCTCCCCGATGGAGTAGACAGAGTACTGTATAACGTTCGTATAATTATGTCACCGAATACCCAAAACAAAGTTGCGCGACCACCAGTTTCACTTTCCGAACCCCTGGGGTAGAGGGCGGGAAGCCAGCACACTACACTAGCTATTACAAATTCCCATTACTCGATAACGGCGCTACTCGCCGCGATATATTTGTGGGAGACAGAGCATTCAATCTCGGGAGTCATGATCGAGTATCGACAAGCGATTACTCACGTGACGTGCGGAACAAGTGATGAACTCCCAGCGGGATTTCTATATTAGTTAACAGCGTTTCACCAGAGTTTTAAATGTAGCTCAAATGTTTTGAATATTGAGTAGATCAATCAGTTGAAAGAAATTATTTCAGCTCAGCTTATGGGATATGAATGTGGCAATATAAGGACAAAATTGGAGGTTGTCTTAAAGAAATAGATGGTACCATTGTAATGAGCCGGTGATAGGCTTAACATGTAAGTATTGCAGCGAGCACCCAGTGTTAGTAACGCGTGTATTTCTTGAAGTACAAATGTAAAATTAACGTATCACATTCTGTGTCTTCGATTACATTAGGCCAATCGGGTATGTTTAGCACGTCGCGCTCGCCTGCCGGCTTCACGGTCGACGCAAATAATGGAATAAAGGAAATCCATTGAGGTTTGCATAGTAAATTATCATAATGATCACAAGAGATTATTCATTTTTTGTGTCATGAAACTTATAATATTTTACTTGCGCTAACGTAATAGTAACATCTTGAAGAAATGATATAGAGACAGGAAGTTAGAAGAAAATATTGTAAATTTAGATGACGAGGTTTCGACGTGAGTTTAATTAACTACAGGCATTTCCGCTACCCGTTCATTTATTGCCGCTAGTTTTGCTGATAGAGTTAGCCCGGTGAGGTCTGGCGGGGACGATAAGTAATTTTGCAACTTGTATACTTAATCACGCAGTTTCCGCTGCGACGCCGTGAGATGAGGATCCCGGAGGAAATTGGATGGATTGCTCGCTTGAATTAAGCAAGCTTATAGATTTTCTTAAATAACTCTACCAGTGGAGTGTATGATTGTATATTTATAGATAAGCATAATGTTAAATTAACATAAAACTGATTCTTAGTCTGAGTGGAAAATAGTTTTCTTCTAGATATTCTATGAAGTCAAATCAATAAGCCTGCGACTTATTGTACTGATTTTCAATTACTTAGTACTAACAGAAATTCAAGCCGTGTTTACCGAATCACGCCCTAAACGCATATTGTGTGGTAAACAGAATAACTCTATAACCTGGTTGGTTAGTGTGGAGGCGCTGGTGACACACACAAACAAACCAATCGATGTATATCTAACAAAAGAAGTAATACCGAAATGGGATACTCGAAGCAATCAAATTCAAACTCTATCACTAAATAGTAGAGTTCAAAATAGGTTAAACGTATACTGAGCCCGGGCCAGTATTGAATGGGGTCTCTGGGGTATTATTACCGATATATAACTACGAGAGAAGTACGATCGCATTATTTTCATACTATATTACTTCGAACAGGATTTCATATTGCGGTCTCCACGGAGTATTTTTCCATTGTAATATCCATATCAATAGATTTCCTGCGAATTTCGACGAGAATCTATAGGTAGTTGCTCTAAAATTTATGATTTCTGGAAAAATATTACTTATAACAAATATAATACCATCAGCTGACCTATTTATATGTTTTCTGATAGCATTATTATATAGAAATATCATAATATGAACAGACATGCCAAATATGCATATTCTAACAGAAATCGCAAATATTTATATAAAGAATTAGGGTGGTGTACTAATGGCTGATAAACTAGCTGATACGTATGATTTTATGTTAACGTTGTCATTACATTAGGTATTTGCAACTTTAAAATTACCATAAATAATGTGTCGGTAGATATTTATGCGTAATAAAAAAATATACATAGTGCTACACTCCAGTTTTCAATTGTGGTTGTGATGCAAAACCACTCGTGCATACAACAAAAATATATATTTAATTGTGATAAAATATACAAAATAACGAGAGAAATAGCGGCAGTAACGAGTGAGTATAACGAGGCCAGGTAGAGCTTCATAAACTTTTGTTCGTGCGCCGACCGCAATACTTCTGCGAGCGCCCATATCTCTGACTACCCTGCATCTATTCCCCCGGTCCTAGTCGAGAGCTCGAACAATATTTTAATGATTGTGACTCTATTTTCTACGTTTTCTATTAATTTTAACGTTTTACGTTAAGTCTACGTTTTAAGTTAAGTCTACTGAGTATTGGCTATCCATTATATGCGGTGTTTAACGAAGTAGAGCGATAACTTTACATTGAAGTCCAGTTACGAAAAAAATGAAACGAATAACGTTATTATAAAAACGACCCCATTTTAATCGTCGATCAATTTAACATTACTTATAGATAAAACAGGTACGACATCCGAAATCGGAAAGACGAAGTTGTTCGGGCGAAGTTTCTAGAAATAGGTCATTTTCACTGGATGAGCGATCACGGTTTCTGGTAACCGTTCTGCCTGTTGGCGCTACGCCATTGGCGTTACTGCCTCAATCCAGTACGATTATACGGAAATCGAGTAGTAACTCTTCGTTCTTTATTACTTACGTTACTGCTCTCGATATACGCATATAAACACTATTAGATGAGTTCAGATATCTGCGTTATGTTGATAGGATATTTCAAAGGATTTTACTTAACGCCGCTTACAGTAGGTGTTGGATGGTAGAAATAGCCACATAAGGCAAAAGCGTTATATGAGTGCATATTTGGAATGAGTATATCGAAGCTCGCTCGCTCACACACACTGGTGTACAAAGAAAGAGATAGAGAAAAAGTCGTATGGAGAGGTTCATCTCTTCGTCAGAGGCAATACTCATACTATTCGCACTCGATTTGAGACAAGAGTATCGTATCGCATATGTGGCGATTGTACCTATAGCCTTAAAACTGTAAGCGTGAAATTTCATTATACTCGTATATAATATAAATCTCCATATCGATTTACATTGAAAGTCGAAGAAAAATCGTAAGGATCTCCGATCATGACGGGAGTCCCCCGGCCACATATGTACATATTTTGTCTTTTATATCTGCTTAGAATATTATCAACATTAGAACATTAGTTTGATGCACACAATATTAGATATTTAAATGATTTCTGTATTATTTTGTGGCATATAGACGTTAACAGGTAATGACAGCGCAAGTATGTCAAACAAACTTCGACTGCTCTGGTGTTGATGTCAGCCTAACTTCACAAGGAAATAAATCTTTTTTCACCGTCGTGTATGATGGACGTGAAATAAGCACGGCAGATTTGTGAGAATAAAGATATCCTCACTAGTGTTCTTTGCCTACCCCATAAGGGAACTGGATTGAAGATAAATATATATATGGGCCTCACCAATGGCACGCCACTGAGCTCGATCTTCAGCTCTTCGAATCCAACCACTGCCAGCCACTTTGCGTATATCGTCACTCCACCTAGCTGGAGGGCGTCCTAGCGAGCTATGGAAAGGGCTATGCTCGGCGTCTCTCTGAAGGATTAATATATGTTTGTCTAAAAATGTGTATTATGTAATGTGGCCATAATTTGTTGTCGTTGAAACATATATTTTTTTAGTATTTCAAAATATTATTTTGAAATAGTAAATGAATTGAATTCTTATCTATTTATCAATAATATCAGTTTAATTGGAAGAATTCTAATTATAATACTTTGAATTTTTTTTCTTTTCTACAAACTTACTTTATACAGGTACTTATTTGGATTGGCGCATTGGGCAGTAAAACCCGAGCAATAAAAAATTTCTCATGTCAAACACAATGAACTAATACCCCCGCTAAAGACAGCCACCGGTTGCACAGATGCGAGTACCAGTTCTTGTTCTTCGAGTGGACGCTGACGCTAGGGCGCCGCCCCCCCTCGCCGTTTGCCATCCGCCCATTCATAATTGCTGAGTCTGTTGGGGACGGCGTAAAATCCTGAAAATTATTTTAAGCTAAAAGTAAAAATTACAAATAGTAAACAGATAATTGTTATTTTTGAAAAAAAAAAAATTTTACGTCACACTAACATTCGAAAATAATTAAACGTAATTATGGCATTATTTTTATTCTAATTAAATTCGCTTGTCCCTTTGACAAATTTTATGGTGAAATAATTACAAAATAAGTAGTCATATAAAATAGTAGTAAATACTTACTCCTACAGTTTTGTGTCGTATCCTTTCCGGAAACAATAAATCAAGATCACTTCCAGTGGCACCATACACTTGCATGTCTCTTTGTGTAGGCCCTTGGAATCTATACAACAATACGGAGATCTATCTTTAATAAACATATCTACTTTCATTTCAATGGAAAAAGATCTTAATGTTAATATAACATAAGAATCATATTTGCATAAGCGAGAATTGGACGGTCAATAAAATGAATGTCGCGACCTAAAATCGTGATATTGTCCACAATTTATGGACGTATTACGTAGTACGTTGCAAAAGTTGATATATATCACCGTTATGCGTTCATTGACAATTATCAATATTGTATTACACAATCAAGAGTATATATCACAATATATGAAACACCATCAATATTCTGTCAAATGTATTGATCGTCTAACGTAACATTATAACATTACGCCTGTAATACCCGAAAAGGCAGGCAGAGTTGTGTAATACATTTCCACATTTCACCAGTCGATCGTCTAATCCTTGCCAAAACTGCCTTGTGACAGCTTAGATATTTAAACCAAATCCTATATAAGATAAGCACATTCTTTTTCATTTGTACTATTCTGTAAACTTCAGGTTTATCACACTTGCATCATCTTATTTTGTCTCCAGGTACTTCCATTGCTCCAAATTAGACATCATCCACTACATTAGAATCACTTTAATAAAAGAAAAACAAGGTCTAGAACCAACTGCCTTAAAAATTTCCAGATGTTCTAGCTCTATCAAACCATACTAAATGAGCTCTGGAAACTTCTATAAAGCCATACATTGTTGTCATATCAAGAGATGATCGTTGTGCAAGTGTGGAAGGGTAAATAACTTGATGGTAAAACATATACCATGCACAGGTGAATGAGACTATAATACAATGGTAAAATAATAAAGAACGTAAGAAAGATTCATACCTCATTTCTCGTCTATGTTGTAAATCAAATGTCTGCGCGAGTGCAAAATAAGAATAATCAATGCTAGCGTAAGTGATAAGGAATGGCATGGTGACAATTGGCGCCAATTTGTTAATGTCACCTATGATGATGAATGTTACTGTCACTACTGCAACTACCACCATGGAATATATAGGCACCTTGTTCGGTCCTCTCTGTGAAAATATATAAAATGATGATTGAACATAAAATTATTGAAAAAACTAATGAATACACCAAAAAACATGTCTTACACCATGTCCAAGTACATCAAGACCAGGTATAACTTTTTCATTAGCAATGCTTTGCAAGACTCTTGGTGTTCCATACATGGCACCCAGGCACGAGCTCATAGAGCTAACATACAGTCCAGCAAGGAGGAGAACAGTTACAGCAGAGATGTTCGCAGTTATTGAAAAATTCTTCAGTAAAGCCTCTCTAGTAACTGTTGCTGCTAAAGTTACTATAAACATTAAGTAGAGAAATGTCCTGAAACAAATGAGACGCTGATGATGTAGATTAGTGTATTACGACCAGTTGGTTTTAATGCAGCATGCTGTATATGCAAGACTATGTACTTCATGGCAATTATAATGTTCATCACCGAGTGAACATATTTCAAAACATTCAGATGAAGATTTTGGACAGCCCCTTGAAATTGTTTTCGTTTAATTCAATTTTCGAATTAACTTCATGTGACTTTTAAAAATCTGTACTATTTATGACTTTCTTGACTGCATAGTTGGTAGAGTTGTCCCAAGCGCGACTGCCGATCGGGAGGTCCTGGGTTCAAATCCCAGATCGGGTGCTATTACATTTTTCTAATTTTGAATTTCTAGTGATGACTCCTAGTCTGCTGTATGGCAATAGGCTCACCACCTATT
>DWFV01001736.1:0-10720 GCA_018246775.1 Parelbella machaon machaon | reverse complement strand
TGGAGGAGTGATTATGCACTTAGTAACAATTCCATAGATATAAAGGTTTACATTTAGGTCCACCATATTAGAACCATAATTGTATTGAGTGTCTCTTATTATCAGTTTGATTATCAAAATAGTATGCTTTTTAAATTTACGAAGACCACAATAACATCTAAAAATAACGTAAAGTATTTTATGACCCACACAAACAGCTATCTATTTTCTGAAAGGTATTATATCTACTATATACACATCTAAATCTAAGGTGACAGGTAAAAAACTGATGATGTCAAATTATGAGGAACTCCATGGACCTGTGCTGGCCCAAAGTAGTGAAAAAAGCTTTGATAATGCCTAATTATGTTACCCAGAAGTATAACAATACTGATTGAAGATTATGAGTTAAAACCAGTGCCTATTTCAAAATCGCTCCGCTCATGACCATCCCCTCTACCCACACTGAAACACCAACCGCTTGGACGCACTATCTATTAAAGATCAACTTCGTTCCCGGTAAAAATAAATTAATTTCTTACTTAGAAAGTGTATCTCGGAACTTATGGGTATGGATGGGTTGAGTCATCTAGAAAATAATTACCTAGTCGCTTTAATTGGGAAAAAGTCAGCCACAGTCGCAATAACTCTTTACCTCGTCGTGGAGAAATTCTATACATACGCTTTTTACATACATTGGTAATTTTTATAGGACACATACCGTAGTGTTATAATTTTATAGAAAGGACCACTAAATAAATAATTTCCGTCACCCATTACTTCTGTTACGTGGGTTTTCTTTTTCTTTATTTTACACACAAACACTAGTCTTAAATATTTTAAATCTACATTTTTTTATACAGGTATTATCTAAAAATAATAATACGGAACCCATGGATTACAAATCCCGCAGGATCACAATAACAATGGCCCTGCCTACCACAAAACGACATACCACAAACCGATCCCGTAACCCCCGCCAGGTCACATCGTGTTAGTACTAATCAAACATACAATACATTTTACGCAACACGGTATTGTCACAGTAACAATGTATGTACATATATACATATGTACGTGTGTTTGTATGTATCCTCCCACCTAATTATCATGTGGACACACTCCACGTATGTACATTAATATGGAGAAAGTATTGTGGCCATATTGTTTAAAATGTCGAACCTTTAACTCGAATTATATTTTGAGGTAGTTAATATCATATGGTATTTCTGCCATTATTGTCATGAATATATCGTCACGCCAGGCCCCTTACTGGGTAGGTAAAATGGCGGGCAATTTTCATTTTGAATTTGACCTATTTGAATAAAATTCAAATAATAAAATCCAAAATCGCATACCTAATAATAATATTAAGCAAATCATATTACTCAAGGCTATACAAGTAGTCGTTAATAATACACATAATCACCACCTTTAATAGAGTTGTCATGAAGACTTGCCATTTTTTTAATATGTAGTAACTAGTTATCAGATATCAATTGATAATATTTTTGATTTATTCAATTATGCAACTTAAATTACATATTAAAAGTAAATGCCACCATCTATTCCATGGGACTTAAACGTAACTGTTGAAACGTGGGAGTGTACTACACTCCTCTGCCTACCCCTTCGGGGATGACAGGCATGATTTTATGTTTTTTTTATTAATGATTAGGAGAGATGATTAAAAAATCATATATGCATAAATATTACTCAACGCCCATGTTTTATCAAAATTTAGCAGATCGTGATCGCGCGGTGGCCGCTATCTGCGTCGTGATCGCGCGGCGTCATTTCGCGAGCTCAATGACCGCTTATCGCTCAATAATGCGCTCCAAATATACGTTACATTAAATATTACTCTATTTTAGAAATGGAGATTATAAATGCATAGTGTTTATATATTTTTTTGTTTTAATACAGTTAATATTATTATTAGGTATTATTTATAATCTGCCTACCCGGTAAGGGAGTTGGCGTGAAGATTTATATACTTTTAATATATTGTAGTTATTGCCTATATTACTAATCACGTTAGAGTCCCTTCGAGGTAGGTAGTCAGCAGCGAATACCACTTATCTGTGGCGTGATACGAGTACACCTGATGTACATACTTCTACATTTATCGCTCTCTTCATACACCTACGTCGTTTTTACATATTACTGGCGTTATTAGCCAGTGTCTGACCAGTTTTGTTTGACCTGCTGTTCCTCCATCGATCCACTGCTAGCCATAGACCTATCCTAATTATCTCCATTACGCCATATCCTCGGCTTGCCACACTTAGCTTCTACTTACCATATTACGCTACATTCATCATCGTCATCAGCCTATCTGATATCTCAGTCCACTGCTGGACATAGTCCTGGTAATTGCATGTAGAAACGACAACAGCAATTGCGTTATAATCAGTTCAAGAACTGCCGGCGTCTGTGTTCCCAAACACATACAACCTAAACTCATCAAAGCACGGCTGGATAGGATCTTCGCACCAGGCGAGATCGCGGCCATACGCTAGCTAGTAAATAAAAAAAAGATTGTGTAACGGTCATATGCAAATATAATGATGGTCTAAAGCTATGGAAATATTCCATACATACCGCTTACCCAGACGCTTCATAATGAAAATATACGTTACTATCGTAAAGTTGCGATCAAAAGGAAATCGTAACTCGGCTTTTCTGAGGTTATTTGTGGGTACTACATGTATTACACGTGGTTTCGTCTGACTTTCACTATTAATATTTGTTGTTAAAAATATAAGAATAATATTAATTTTAAGAATTTTCTGATTACCTTTTTAGTTTAATACGACGTACGTAGCTTAGACGCAATACAGTAGCGATTTTATTGTAATTTTCATAAAACTTTCTTATTCAGTTGTAGTTTTTTAATGTATAATATTTCGATATATTAAACTTATATCGTGATGATACATAATATAATTGAGAGGGAGAACTCAAAGACTTCTGACTCCCTATCAGCATCTGACCTAATTGGTGGAGACAGGTGAGTCTTGGTTTTCTCCGACACAAGTGTATGCAGGCATCCATCAACGTTTTGAATAGCTCCAGTTAAACCCATATTCAATTGCTTCAGCTAGAACTGGTGACAAAAAAAAAAACAATCATGTGACATTTTTTTTCTTGTTATCTGAAACAATTCCACCGAGCGAACGAGGCTAGCCACTATTTATATCGTCACCCATATTTAAAACACAAACAGCCAGTTTCATTTCGTTTATTAGTGCGGATGGGAGGTTGTTCACCTTTGGCAAGGCCAATGGTTATGACTTGGAAAGACTTTAAAGAGAATTACCTCAACGGAGTTTATATGAAAATATCAGTATTATAGATATGCGCACGCGCTGATGTCACGTGGTCTCGTGACATGTGGCTTTTTTTTAGTCTCAAAATGTTAGACACGTGCTCTCTCATTTGGTTTTCTAATTTGATGTTCGAATTTTTTTTCAGCCAGTCTTCAATAAAAAATGAATGAATTTTCTTTTGCGGTTCTTTGACCTGAACATTGTGTTAACAACCGACTGAAATATGGCTGAAAATGTATACCACTTTACATATAAAAATCGAGTTTATAAAAAAATATAGAGTTTCTAGAGCAATCAGCGCTTAAAATCAGCATTTTTAGTAAATTTTAATTTAATTCATGTATATTTATATGCGATAAATTTATATTAAACATGCGTTATATATAAGAAAATACTATAATTGTTATCGTTTGACTGACTGATAAACTTTATCTATGAATTTCATGACTAGTCAAAAGACATCTAACACATATTTCTAACCTGATCTCACTCTAAATGACAGTTGACTGCAGAGTCCCAGCTCTACGTAAAATGGGTAGAAATGGTTAATTTTACTGATGCGTTGTAAAATAATGTACTTAATATACTTTTTATTTTGCTTAATTACATTTAATACTAAATAAATTTTATCTTTACAATTTTAAGTGTTCCTTTTATCTAATATTCTAATTTTCATTGTTTCAGGTAAGTTCGTACGCCACATACATAATCAACTGATATATATATCTATATTTCGAATACAAATGAATCGATTTCTTTGTAAATCTTTCAAACATACATCGAATGAGTGGTATTTAGTGGTGGTTCAATATTTTAATTAATATTATAATGTCATATTTTAATTATCACAGTATGTGTACTGTAAGCCAAGTAATAATATATTACTGTTATAATATAATCACGCCAGATTCTTTACGACGTGAACAAAGAGCACCGAGTGTCATATATTTCTAACCTTTAAACCTAACATGCTTCTACATTCGTTACCACTTTTCGTACACTATATATGTACTCGTTTATGTACGTATGTATTAGATGTCATCTAGTTATTCCTGCAGCCGACTGGTATTGTATCGTATAATCGTGTAGCAAGTCGTAATATATTTACGACTGTACAGTACAGTATGTTTATTATACCGTGATACCGTGCACTCATACCGTGTAACGGTCTCACTAAATGTCATATGGAAATAAAGGCGAATTCACACACTCGCTCTACGCATTAAGTGTTAGTCAATGAAATTCGCAATACGCTAATTTATTTTATATATCCAAATTTTTTAACATGCTATGTTTATTTTAATACATTTTATGGTATTATCATTGTTTATTAATAAAATTGAATGGTACCATATTTAGTTTAGTTACAATATGAAAACATTTATTTACTAGAATCATTTAACATGGTTGTGTGAATTAATTTCCGACTATCAAAATGAGTTTCTCGTTAAGGAATGTATATAGTCTTATGAATAAGAATTGTATACAGGATCGAAAAATATGCATGACGTAATGTTATGAATTATAATATACCTGATTAGTTTAACAAGATGAGAGATTACTTTTGGTCGCGAAGCCCTATTCACCTTTACTTTAAAGCCATTGAAACACACAACCAAATACATATGTATGTCTGTTGATTTGCATACGAGTGTGTTTGTAACTGAACTGTTTAAAGATAGCTTAATATTAAATTATTTTAACGGCATGTTAAACTGAAATCGCTTGACAAATACACTACACGTTTACATGACATGAACTTTTAATACCACGTATCATTTTATTAGACCTTTCTTATGATTATGTAATAAGTACTGACTGCAGAATAATAATACATTAAATTATTTAAAAAAAATTAATTACAATAAAGATACTTCAATAAATACAAAGGAATAATTACAGTTATATTAGTCATCTATATCTTACCAAAAATTATTTATTAGCATTATAGATCATGTAAAAAAATTATAGGTACCGAAAATTATGATTAAATTTTTTGATACTTCAAAAAAACTGTTGTATGAAAACAAAGCATTTTTTAAGGATTATTACATGAGAATAAAAATAATTTAGCTACAAATATCACCGTATACTTTTAACCATATTTCTAACATGGCAACCCTGCCCGTAACCATCTTAATGGGTAATTCAAAATTTCTTTGACATTTCACTTGTCAATAAGACATTTGAGTATTAGTATTTGTTCCATGACAGTTCAAAAGCATAATTTACTGCGTGTTCTGGAATTTTATCGCCATGTTTTGCTATAATATCGGCGATAGCGTGGCCAATAGTCGGTCCTGTATCGACAGCGTGGGTTGATTAGAAATCTCAAATATAATGAACGCATTTTTTTTTATTGAGACCAGTCAAGGAACCAGGACCAGAAAGACTTCTTGATTGGTTGAATGCATAGGTACATTTAAAGCCGTCTCATTTATTATAAGGAAAAATGAAATAAGAGATCATTATATAAGAACCGGCAGTTTAATGGACCAGGTGGCTTTTCTCAAAGTGCTAATAGGTGAATATGTTAGTTAGAATATTTCATGTTTCAGTGCGATTATCTGTTGATGTCTCGTAATTTTAAAACAAAGGGCTAATACCTACAGCAGTTTCCGTGTAGAAGTATGGTAATCCCGTTCCATCAATTTCCACCTATTCAATTCATTGCCTAAGCATTCTAAAAAAATGTACAAGGAATTTTAATGTTTTATAAAATAAATATAAGAAATTGATATTTTTTGTTCCTTTATATCTAAAAATACTCGATGACAGTCAATATAAATCTAAAAACGTAAATGTCATAGTTAATTATTATAAATTTCAAATACTCGTTTCGATTAGTTAAAAAACCGTTTATGTTGAAAGTTAAAAGAAAACATTTTCACGCCGCCAATTTACTGCCGTTACGATTTCTGTGAAGCATTTCTATTATAGTACAAGCGAATAAACCTTAAATTTATTAGATGTTATTGAACTACACACGGCTGTTCTGTGATTTTAGACACGCGCCGTATAAAAATGTCCGATTTAGTTTGATTTACAATTGTAATTGGACAAGCAAATAAATATATAACATGTGCGTTTGTTTTCATACTTGCTTTTCGCTGTTACTGAAGGCATAATAGGTCTATTATTGTTACTGTCGTATCTTTCGTATCTCGTCTACTATCTTTAGTGTCGATCCACAGTAATCGGAACGAACGAGAATCGTTTCATTCATTATCGTTTCAATGCTAATTAGTTACTTGCCGCTTTTCAAATTATTCGCCAGCGATACGACAAGTGCTTTAACTTACGTAAGCTTTCAGAATAGACGTTATACCGAGCATGTATTTCGTATCATTGGCAAAAGTAATAAATTGTAGTAAATTCATTTTGCCCATTGACCATTTGTATGTGATGCCACATGTGCAAATATCCATTCACTGCGAGTTGGGTATTAACTGTAATACATAGTCCGACCACACACGTCGGTTGATTTAGTATACTATTTAAAAAAATCATAACACCGAGTAAACATTTGTAAAGACCTACTAAATATATATTTTTATGTTAGATACAAATTCACATTCTTTAAACTGGGACATACATATATAAAGTTAATTAATACGTATATTTTTTTATATTATGTATCCCTTATGGGATAAGATTAGGGGATCAGTTGCCAAGTATCTCTGTCCTTACAGGCCTGACGTGTTTCTTCTACATCAATCACTGACTTCACATGCGCACACCGGTTTCGAGACTTGACTTCTTCATCATCACCGTCGTAAGAGGCCAGGCGTGATAATATTGATAAGAATAACAATCACCGAATACGTTAGTGTGTGTCTAAAAAAACATTCACCGAGAAAGCGTTCGAAAACAATTTAATAAAGAATAATATATTTCTTAAAACTTTTAAAATCTTCTCTCTTACTCTCGACTCGGCAGTTAAGTGCCACTACACTTAATAGATAGAACATAAACCGTAATTGAATGTTATATTTCACTCCTATTATAGCTGTTAATTATGAAGTACATACCTATTAGGAACAAATCGATCAGGGGATTGTTGCTCTTATCTGTTTTTGCAATTCTCCCACAAGCGCCGGCGTCGACCAGCGAATGTGTCATCCCATTGTTGAAATGGAATTAGGAATACTAGGAGTCGACTGTTATATACTATAATTACAATGTTATTGGTTTTTTTAAAGTGAAAAGAATAGCAAACGTAAAGACGACAGTTACAATTGGTCGCTGCTACTTAGTAATCGTCGCTGCCACTAAGGACAAAATCGGTAGATTTAGTGTATATTTGAAACGATAACGATGATATCTTTCGGTCCGTTACACTAATTGCTTCGTGGTAAAAGTAGCTGCAGCAATTGTACTGTCCTCGGCCAAATCATATGTTTGGTTTACTTCATCCTACTTCATCGTCATCATGTTCATCGTCATCATACTTCATCGTCATCGTCATATCGACATAGGCCCACTCTAATAACTCTATCGCACTTCCCCCGCTTTGTCGATCTAGTTTGTACATATCACTGATAAACAAAATTTAAAATTTGAAACTGTTAAACGGAATAATTATTCGCGTGTCCAATTGTCCTGGTTATTACATGCGCCAATATAAAACATCACAGAAAAATATGTATGAATTTGAAAACTGTGCCTGGAACATACTTATTCGCGTGTCCAATTGTCCGCGAATAGTACATGCATTCATATAAATAGATTCTAATCCTCTCTACGCCAACCGCTGTTCCCACGGTGCGTGTCACTGGACCGCATGCTTGCGGCCGCCGCGCTAATACTGTTACGACACCATTCGATATTACTAATTGTAATTCGTTACAATTTGTCCCCTGTCTCCTCGCAGGCGGTTTTGTGTATCGATTACCGGCTTGCGGGCGTATTGAGTATTTTATATCTTCGTAGAACTGAATAAATATGAAGGAAGTATTAAAATTCCATAAGCATTGAAGTAGGTAAAGAATTTTCAACTTATTAGTGGTTTCTTCCTCAATAAAAATTTAATTTTTATCATTCGTCTACTCTAATTTTGATATATTATTTTTTCTGGCTGTTTCTGACTACATTATGTAGTATATACCAAGAAATGTATTAAAACCCGAATGACCATTACCGCACACATACACACCAAGCAGTTTATAGAGTAGATTCACTAAATTCATTCGTTATCATTCGCTTAAATTTTGCTTGACAATTATAAGACCAAGCGCATAGCGTATCTATTTACACAATAGATAAATTATTGTGGCTCTGCGCGCCTTTTCAATTACCATGAACCCAGCGCTCCAATGATAACCAATCATAGCGTATCATTCCATCACATCATTATTACATCATAGCTTAAATAAAATATGCCGCCGAGAGCAATAGTCGCGCGTGCACTCGTAAATCAATGATACATCAGCATCTATCTGATTGGGTGTTCAATGTGTGGGTTCAATTAATTTTGTATATCTGGATGGCAATGAGTAGAATTTA
Source organism: Parelbella machaon machaon (assembly GCA_018246775.1). Classification (NCBI taxonomy): domain Eukaryota; kingdom Metazoa; phylum Arthropoda; class Insecta; order Lepidoptera; family Hesperiidae; genus Parelbella; species Parelbella machaon. The sequence continues at coordinate 1,904 of DWFV01001736.1, read as the reverse complement.
GACTCCAAATTCGGGGGTGTGCGATTCCTTCTACATATTTTTTTGATTTTACAAAGGGACTTACGCTTTCATCCAATATAACTAGCTATAACAATGAAGGAAAATATCTTAAGTATTTACACCTTAGACAGACCTTATCCCTTCTCACTCTGAGAGGACACCTGCGCCCAACAGTGGAACGTTAAAGGATTTTGTGATGATGTGATCGAATCCGTCACAGGAACAGTGATCAACTTATCACCGTCAGTGGAACAGATAATTACTAATTATATTCGTTTACGAGTTCCACCGTCAGACAAACTTGTCAATAACACATTCAACATTAGTACAAGTGGTTCAGATAGCTGTTAAATCGTAAGCTTTTAATACTGCTGGCTTAACTTATAAGCGGTAGCGTGTCCATTGAAAAATTAACTATGAGAACTGCGGAATCTCATACCTTTATATATTACTTGAAACTAGTTATTTTGAGTGAGAGGCTAAATTGGTAAACACTAAAAAAAAAAAAAATATGTTTTTTTTTAGTAATTTTGAAACAACTCATTATTTGTAAGATATAGTTTTCTAATTTCGAATAATCTTAAAATTTTAGCAACTGCTCTACAGAAATATAACTTTTTGTTGAACCATATTTCTCTGTTTTCGTTTGAATATTACGCTATAATTTTAAGTCATAAGTGTATTAGATATAGTTATGGATACTAAATTGAGGTACGTAGACAAATCGAATGGACAAATATGCTTTTAATTTTATAATTATTCGATATTTCAAGATAAAAATTAACGAGCATTAATTCAGTGTAAGCGGAAAGTTAAAAATACGTTTAATGTGAGCCATATACGAGTCAGAACAATTGAACACGCTAGCTCTATTAACTTGGACCATTTGGACGCGCTAGCTCTATTGACTCGTACCACAGTGTAATGGCACCGGAGTACGCGGTTATCCACCAATAAAACTGGAATAAGTTTTATTTATGCAATAAACTTAATTTAGACGTTACTCTAATGAAGTCCATTGGGTTTACGAGTCTCGAATATCTGTGTAGAGCTCGTAAATGTAGCGTTCGAACATATGTTGGTAGAGTTGGAAATTATTTTGAAAAATTTGTGCTGTGTCTGCTGGTGAAGAATAAAGCTTAATGAATTATATATTTTTTATTTCTTTTTGTCTGCATACCCGCATTCGGCCAGCGTGGCATACTGTGGCCTTAATCTTACAAATTCTGAGAGGAGATCAGTTATTGGAAGTGGAATGAAAAAAAAATGTTGCAAACGATGATAATATGTGATGAAAATATTATAATTAAATTTTCGACCGAAAATACACCGAAATATAACAATAACACACCCAAATAAAGCCCGATTCAATTTCCAAAATCGAGATCCGCACTTAACTTTTTAATACCCATTTATTTATAAACCTTGTCTAAACGGCCGTCAATAATATTTTGTTTAATTGAAATTTTGAAATGTTCACGGAGATTATGTGTTTAATTCATAAGAAAAGCCTGTAGAGTTTTGCAATTTTCGGCCTTATTTGTATGGGCAATAAGGAAGCGGTAGTCGGGACGTATAAGACAGTAAACCGATTAGCCACGACAGTTAGAACCGAAACTTGTCGCGGATTATAACTTAAATTGTTAATAAGATATCGTTGTAAAGTACCGATGAGACACACCGAGGCATTAAATATTTTTGCCTCGCAAAAGTTTTATTAAATTATTTAGAAATTATTATGAAATACAACGCACATTTTTTCATAATTGATAAAAAAGTCGTTATTAAGTTGGAATATCCGAGATATTTCAATACCTTATTCAAGACGCGAATGCAGTGTGAAAAAAAAATTTTAACACACCTTAAATTTAATTCGTTATCAGTAAATTATTATTTTTAAATAT